>JABSTT010003088.1:0-31615 GCA_013339685.2 Hyalomma asiaticum
GAATTTACCGTCCTCTCCATCTATTCTATCTTTGTTCTCATGGTATGCTGCGCTTTTTTTTTCCTTGTATGTCCGAGGAGAAGAAAGACACGACAGGAAGGCCGCTGCGAAGAAAAAGAAGATAAGTGTACCGCCATCAAGCCCGCCGACGTATTTTGCGTGGAGAAGTTGGTTTGGGACTTTCTTCTCCCCTCTTCTATCCAAGTGCAAGCTTCGACCGCGCTCCCGATCCTTGGCCTACGCGTGTGTTCCGGGAATATGGCTTGTTGCAGACGGCAACTGTTAAGTACGTTTCGTATTAAATTGTGAAGTTTTGATTTTTATTTTCAAGGCAGACATGGCTGTTGTAGTGTCATCCTGATAAAAGAATTTCTCTTGCCTCAACATGTTCTGTAAGGAAGTTTCGCGCATTCTAGGAACTGTGACATGCATATGCGACTCTGACTTAATAATACAACTTGCTCATTTCTTGTTCTTTTGTCGTGTATTACGCATTTACTTTCGCCGTTTAAATGCTTTCGGACGTAGTTTACTTTGTTATGAGTCTCCCTTCACTCTTTGTATAAGGTTTCAGGAATGTTTCTCGCACAGTATTGAAGTGCGAAGTTAAGTAAGAAGAAAATGTCTATTTTCGCTTTTGGCTGGTTATGTAGGATTCAAGGGCGGCTTAGGTCGTGGTATAAGCTAATCTGAAACTGCTGCTTGCCAGCAGTGCAAAGTTGCTTTTCTCTTGTAGCGGCCGATAGCGACCCTAGTTACCCTTTATTTGCACATTTAGTCATAATCTAACAAAAGCAAAGGTGTACTGTGATACCTTTATTCCTGCCGAACTTTAGATTGCAGTGTTTTATTTTGTTCCGTGCTTCAAATCCCCTTGTTGTATTTGGTGGGGCATGAGTATGCAAGATAGTTCTGTCTTACGAGCTGAGCACCATACATCTTTCTCTTTTCGGTTGCCCCCACACATACAGGATGTTCCACCGAAGTGTAACCAGGTTTTCAAAAATGATGGAGCGTCTTAGTGATTTGCAAGAAACTCGTACATGTTGAGGATCAAGTGCCCTAGTGTTACGATATTTTTCTTTTCGTTTTCCAAAATCAATAAATTGGCCTAAACTGATGAGGTAACTTGTTTAATTATTCGCTTCAGCAAGAAATTGTCGCTGCGAAACTTGTAGATCAAATTGAAATGTGAAATGGTCTGCTTGTATGTGCCGTCAAAGAAAGCCCGCAATATATAAAAATAACCGTGTGATAGCGCCACTAAATTAGCGTTTCCAGGCAGCCGATCAGGGAACAACGTCCGCTTGTCTCTGCAGCGCTGTCCGAGACATGCTCGGTGTTTGCGGTGGCCACAAGATGCGTGTTTGCACATGCGCGGGCTTCATTCGACGAATCGAACACAATAATATCTTTATGCAGCCTACATTCCCATGTTACCACATTTAATAAAAAACATCTTTATGCAACGTCACTACGGAGCGTAATAATGCACTTTCGTCGTCACTCGCACTGTGCGCCTGATTGCTACAGCGCTGCAGGTGCAAGCGCATGTATAGTTTTTTTTTGCGCCGACTTAGTGACGCTGTCACGTGGTTACTTTTACATTTCGTGGGCTTTCTTTAACAGTACATATCAAAGTACCCATCAATGCTGCTTAAGGGAATTTTTTTTATTTGATCTACAACTTTCGGGGCATTGGCATTGTGAGGAATTGGGTGCACGCAAATATGAATTTGTTGTATCGACAATTTCTTGCTGAAGCGAACAAATAAAATGTTCGGTAATTAGTTTATTCTGATTAATTGATCATGAAGAATGATTGATTGATTTGTGGGGTTTAACGTCCCAAAACCAGTTCTGATTATGAGAGACGCCGTAGTGGAGGGCTCCGGAAATTTCGACCACCTGGGGTTCTTTAACGTGCACTGACATCGCACAGCACACGGGCCTCAACATTTCGCCTCCATCGAAATGCAGCCGCCGCGGCCGGGATTCGATCCCGCGACCTTCGGATCTGCAGCCGAGTGCCATAACCACTAGACCACCGTGGCGGGGCGATCATGAAGAATGAAAAAAAAACTCGTAACACTAGGAGACTTTATCCTTAACACGGCCAAGTTTCTTGCAACTCGCTAGCACGCTCCGTCATTTTTAAAAACTAAATAACATTAAGTTTAAAAATTACATTATGTTTAAGTGGGACGCCCTGTATATCGGTTTTTATTTCGCCATTGCTAAAGGTCTACTGAAATGTTTTAATGTGTGCGTAGAAAATATATCCCATAGCTAGCCGGTGTTGTGTTTTAAAAAAAAGGAGTTTCATGACAAGCTCCAGTAGGATGAACAGCCCTTTAACTGTTAAATGAAGCAGGTAGCTTTGTTAGCTTCGTCATTTGTCGACCAGAAGCAGAAAGGGGTTGTCCAAACCCACGGTGACACGCAGAGTGCGTCAGTAAACAATTACGCCAGGGTTTGTATCGGGCATGCGCTCTCTGCGCTGCTTGCCTGATCACGATAGCACTGCTATCACGTATTTCGCCAATATAAGAGCGTGACAATAAACCTCGCCTTCATTCTTGTTCCTGCCATCCTGTGTTGCCTCCATCCTTACTAGACTAACCTTAGCAACGGTACATGGTGTCAGAAGTGGTCACTTCGGCTCAAAGCTTGGTCCCGGTGGAACCCCATCGATGGAGCTACTCAAGGCACCGCCGCGCTTGCAGCTGACCGGCAAACCTCTCCGAGCAATGGAAACGCTTCAAACAAAAGTTCGACCTGTTCCTTGTGGCTACCACGACGAAGGAGCAACCGCGAAGTGAAGCTGCAAAAACGGCGCTCCTTCTTAGTGTGGCTGGTGACGAAGCTCTCGACGTGTTCAACACGTTCAAGTTTGAGACACAAGAAGGCCAGGAAGATTACAAGACAGTGGTTGCCAAGTTCGAAGCTTATTGCTCTGAGGTAAGCAACGAAGTGCATGAGAGGTATCTGTTTCGCTCAAGGAAGCAGGCAGATGGGGAACCGTTCGAAAGTTTTTTCGAGACCTCAAAAAGCAAGCCGCGCAGTGCAATTTCGGAGAACAGCAGGATTCAATGATCCGGGATCAAATAGTGTTCGGCACGAATAACGCAAAGTTGCGCGAAAAAATGCTTCGCGAAGCAAAGCTGACGTTAGGGAAAGCAGAAGATTTTTGCAAAGTTGCCGAGTCTGTGGCTCAACGAAGCGAAGTTTGGAGGGCAACGGACAGCCACGTTGACGCTATTGCGGGGCGTACACTACCACCGAAAAGCAGAAACGCCCAAATTGGCAACAAGCAGTACCGCTGCACAAAGTGCGATCGGCGACACAGACCAAGGCAGTGTCCTGCGTACGGCAAGAAATGCAACATATGCCACCTGCCCAATCATTTTGCCGTGTGCTGTCAAGGGATGTCCGAAATTGCCGAAGTGAGCAAAAACCGATGGTGATGATGACTTCGAGATCCTGGAAGTGGGCGTCGGCAACAAAAATGCCAAAGACTGGATAGTGGAAGCTGAGGTCGCGGGCAAGAAAGTCTCTTTCAAGGTTGACACGGGGTCACAGGCCAGCTTGTTACCATTTTCGGCGTACCGGAAAATACGTGCTGCGGGACCCTTGACTGCTGCTACTTCAGTGCTACGGGCCTACAACGGAGGCGTCATAACACACTATGGAGCGACGTCGCTGAAAGTAAAGGTAGAAAGTGCTTCCAGCATTGTGCAGTTTTTTGTCGTCAAGCACAACAATCAGGCCATACTTGGGCTGGACGCGAGTGAAGCCTTAGGCCTTTTTCAACGCGCCGTAGCTACCGTAAGCGCCTCAACAGACTACGAACCCGTGACGAATTTCCAGCACCTCTTCCAGGGACTAGGCTGCCTGAAGCAACCATACAGTATGGTCCTGCAACCAACAGCGGTTCCTGTCGTTCAACCAGCGCGGCGTATTCCCCTGTCCCTGCGCGGCCCCCTTCAAGAAGAACTATGGAGGCTGGAGCGTGAGGGCATCATCGTAAAAGAGAACAACCCCACGGACTGGGTAAGTCCTTTGGTTACTGTCAAAAAAAAAGGACGGCAGAATTAGAATTTGCATGGATCCCAGAAAAATCAACGAGCACATAAAAAGAGAACACTTCCAGCTCCCAAGGCGTGAAGATATGGAAGGGGAATTGGCCGGCGCCACAATATTTAGCTGCTTGGACGCATATTCCGGCTTTCACCAGGTCCCACTTGACGAACAAACGTCCCAAAATCTGCACCTTTGCTACTCCTTTTGGCAGGTACCGCTACCTTCGATTGCCCTTCGGTATTGCTTCAGCGCCTGAAATTTTTCAACGAACGATGAGTCAAGTATTTGAGGGCCTTGCATGTGTACACGTGTACATAGATGATATTTTGGTGTGGGGAGCAAACAAACAGGAGCATGATCACAGACTAATCGCTGTCTTGAAAGCAGCCGAAAAAGCTGGTTTAACGTTCAACGCTAGAAAATGCAAGTTCGGTGTTACGGAAATTCAATTTCTTGGCGACATCATTGGACGTGATGGCATTTCACCAGACCCAAAACTTGTCAAAAGCTTGCTTGAAATGCCAGAACCAAAGAACAAAAGTGATGTTCAGCGCATGCTTGGTGTGCTCAATTACTTCGCCAAGTATGTGCCGCGCCTTTCTGAACGGACTGCGCTTCTCCGGACGCTTATCAAAGCACACTCAGCATTTGAGTGGACTGAGAACCACAGAAGAGAGTGGACATGTATCACACAGGCTCTAACCAGGACACCTGTCCTCGCTATCTTTGATCCCCAAAGGCAGTAAAAAATAACATGCGATTCATCAAAAGACGGCATGGGTGCGGCACTCCTACAGTGCTACGATGGTGATGAGTGGCGCCCAGTGGCATACGCTTCCCGTGCTCTAACGCAAGCTGAGCAGCGTTATGCGCAGATCGAGAAAGAGACACTCAGCATTTCGTTCGGCTGCGAGAAGTTTCACCATTTCGTGTACGGGCACAAAGTTTTCATTGAGACTGACCATAAACCGCTCTTATCTATTGCCGCGAAAGGTATCTGTGACATGCCTCCCCGCCTTCAGAGATTTTTTCTAAGGCTTCTGAAATATGATTTCTGTTTACAGTTCGTACCAGGCAAGCATCTCGTCTTGGCCGACATGCTGTCAAGATCATGCCCGGCTAGTCACGAGGACAGCGCTGGCGCCGCAGATGACGTGGAGGTGCACGCAGTGCAAGTTCTGGGCTATTTGGTCACAGATGCGACGCGACGGAAGCTGGAGCAAGAAACTGAGAATGACGGTTACCTGAGCACTGTCATCTCCAGCTTGTCAAGCGGTGAGAGCCTGCAGGGTGAACTGAAGCCGTTTGTGTCGGAGCTGTCAGTCGTGAAGGGCATATTGCTAAAAGGAACAAAAGTGGTCATACCAAAAAGCATGCGATTTGAAATTTTAGGACGCATTCATGCTGGGCACCTAGGATTGCAGAAATGCAAAGAAAGAGCACGACGTCTGGTATTTTGGCCTGGGCTCAGCAAGGACATAGAACTGATTCAGAGTTGCCCTACTTGTCGCAAGTTTGCATACAAGCAACCTAAAGAACCATTACTCATGCGCCCAGTACCATTATGCGCATGGATTCGTGTGGGCGTGGACATTTTTTCTTTTGGAGGAAGTTCGTACGTCGTCGCGTTCGACTCGTTTTCAAACTTCCCGGAAGTTCAGATGCTCGAGAACACCACTGCAAGAACAACAATTGCCGCATTGAGCGCAATGTTTGCGAGGTATGGCGTCCCTCTGGAGGTATGCACGGACAACGGGCCGCAGTTTTCAAGTTATGAATTCGCAGAATTCGCAAGGAAGTACGACTTCACACATGTCACATCAAGTCCGCACTTTTCACAATCAAATGGTCTGGCTGAGAAAGGGGTACAGATTGTGAAACGCCTCCTGAAGAAAAGTGAAGATTCCCGCGAAGACTTCTGGCTAGGCTTGTTGGCCTACCGCTCTACGCCGCTTGTGGACGGCCGATCACCCGGAGAACTCCTTCAAGGTAGGCGTCTCAGGTCGAATGTACCAGACTTCGGCGGCGTACAGCCAACATCAGTCAAGAAGCATCGTCAGAATGGCGGCGGAAAGCCCTTATCACCCTTGGGTAGAGGGACGATTGTACGGCTTAGGGACTCAACATGGTCTCCGAAAGGTATTGTGTTGGGAAGAACGTCTCCAAGGTCCTATGGTGTGGCAACGGAAGATGGTCGGGTGTTTAGACGTAACAGACGGCATCTCCTCCAGACTAGGTCCGCTGACTGTGTGGCCCCTGCATCAAGTAGCTCCGTTGATGCTACACCCTGCCAGTCTACACCACACCCTCGAGTGGCGTCCGCCGATGGTGTTCCAGTACCATCTACACCGCACCACGGTCGATCTCCTCCTAGGCTGACACTGGTCCCAAGAAGATCGGGTCGCACCACTAAGCCACCGCAGCGTCTTCGTTACGATGCGGCCTTCAATCAAATAACATGAGCTTTCATTCTCATGCCTTACCCCGCAGAGGATGTATCGGGCATGCGCTCTCTGCGCTGCTTGCCTGATCACGATAGCACTGCTATCACGTATTTCGCCAATATAAGAGCGTGACAATAAACCTCGCCTTCATTCTTGTTCCTGCCATCCTGTGTTGCCTCCATCCTTACTAGACTAACCTTAGCAACGGTACAGGGTTTATAAAAATTCACGAGGGCACTTCAAGGACGCAACCATATTGTTATTCATCCATAGTAGCAGCGCAAAAAACTGAGACCAAAGGACACGTAACACACAGGACGAGCGCTCGTCCTGTGTGTTACGTGTCCTTTGGTCTCAGTTTTTTGCGCTGCTACTATGGATAAGTTGCAGCTAGCGCAACTGTCCATGCTATTGCATATTAGTATTGTTGACTGTTATCTTGTCCATCTCAGGCTATTGCTTCAATGAACTGAGGTTATTAACATTATAGTTATCTAAGTTTCAAGCAGTTGCGTTAAACACAAATTGCTCAAATGGGAATTTTGCAGCATGTAAATTATTGTCCGGATAATGTAAAATCATGGTAATAGGTTCAGTGGCTTTACGTTTTTGGGCTCCTAGAAAGGTCTGGGAGATTCGAAAAGTACCACGTGACGAAGCGTTTCCAAGACTTGTCATCAGCACTCTCAAACATGCTGCAACAGGATGATCAGTGATGCGCGAAGACATACAGCACTGGACACGCCAGAAGAGTATTGATAAGACGTGGCCACACTTTACGCCCTCTCGGCTTCTTGATGCGTACGGTCTATGTGCATCATCGATTGCTTGTTGGTATACGTTCGAAGGAGCTGATGTCACTGCACGCAAGTGCCCAGCCACGTCGTATATTCGAACCTTGCGCACTTTCTTAAAGGGGTCCGACAGCACTTTAAACAGCAAAGCTTTTTTAGCAAATCGTTCCTTGTCCGGAGAACAACAAAAATATCATCACCTTTAGTTCATGTTCCCAAGAGAGCGGGCGAACTATGCAATGCAGAATGCGCAGAGTTGATGATCATGATGTTCCCGAACACATACTTGTTGTTGTTGTTGTGGCCTCGATGCTACCACACGCGCGCTTCTTTCTTCTCCTGCGCACATGGCCAAAGCCCACTACTATACACTGGCAAAACAGCGGCTGGCGGCCGCAAGCAGGAGAAAGAAAAAGCCTGTATGCGTTGATATGCCTGGTGCACAGTGTCTCGCGAAGCTCTGCGTTTGTGCATTGCTTCGCACTGCGAGAGCATGCGTCCTCTCACGGCGCGAGGCTATGCACAAAACCATGCAGCCATGGGTAGCCCGAAGCTAAATCGCACTCGCGAGGAAAAAACCGCGATCCCGAAATCGAAGGCTTGCCGCTAAGCGGGAACGAAATCGACGGCGCGGAGCAGATCTGCAATACGTGGTCAAGTTCAACCTCGTCAGAGCAATAAGCATGTCACCGATCAGCTTCGCTGTCCATGAGCTTTTCGCGGCTTAGTGCAAGCTTGAAGCCCTCTATTCTTTTTTTTCTGGGTAGATTCAGAAAGAGGTGCCGATCAGTCGTGAAGGCTGCTGTGAACATGTGAGCCAAATATTATTGCACTGCACGCTCCAGGGAACCCACGATACTGTTTCGAACACAGCTGGAAAGCGCCCGCTCTTCTTTCAACAAATGACATCACTGGAGGCGCCGGATAATTCGCTCGAAAAAAAAACAGCGTTTGCTGATTTCATGAGAGCGGAAGATAATCCAACGACTTACGGTACCGCTTCCATCAGGAGACAAGCCCACGCTGCAGCAACTGTGGCTCTACTGAAACCGTAGAGCATATTTTGTTTGAGTGCCGAGCGTACAATGATGAGCATATGCTCTATGAACATTGCATGCAGTCACTTACGCAGCTCCCTTTATCACCTCAATGTGTTCTAGGCCCTCTAGCTTGCCCCACACAACAGAGACGTGCGATGGACCTTTTATTTACATATTTAAATAGCATAGGTCAACTCGGCAGACCTTAACTTTATCTCCGTCGTCACCATCACTCAGCCATCATGCAACACATCCTACCACATCACTGCGGGTTGGTGCAAACATTGAATATCTTTGGACGCAATTAGGCATCACAGTCAGAGACACAAAGGCCAATTTTTCTTTCTCTTTACTTTTTCACTGTCTCTTGCACTTCTTTCTACTCGTCTTTCTCTCCCCAAACCCCCTCCCCACGCAGAGTAGCATGTCAGCGATATTTGAACGCCGGCTAAATTCTCTGCCATTTAATAAAGAGCTCTCTCTCTCTCTCTCTCTCTCTCGGAAGATAATCTGCTGTGCTTTATTTGTTCATTTTGAATTCAACAAATGAAGGAAGTGGGCGTATCTCTCTTAAAGGACTGAAAAAAGCGTGTGGCGTTGTCGTAGCCCCGGTGATGTCACTTATTGAAATTAAGAGCGGTTGTTTTCTAGCTGTGTTGAAAACCAAATTGCGAATTCAGTGGTGCGTGCAGTGCATTAATATTTTGGAATCATGGAATGAATAGCGCGAACACAAGGACGATGAAAAAGGGGACACACACCACACCACGGAGCGCTGACGCTAACAATTCATCATGCGCGATAGAATAGTATAAATCCTTAATGTCAATTGAAAAGGCTGAGAATTTCTGTGGTCGGCAAAGCTGTAAAAACTTAGCGACGTCTTCTGACCGTTTAATCCTAAAAGGGTCTTCAGGAGTGAGCAACGAGAGCTTTTCTTTTAAGAACACGGACACACATTTTTGCCACGTATTCCTTTCAGAGACAATCACCCCAAAAGGGGAATCAATCTTATGCGTTTTAAAAGTAAAAAAACATATTCAAGGCGGTTCCAGCACTTTTCCCGATGCTCTGTGCAAGCCCTTCAAGGTTCAATTTTTTGCATAACTTTTTTGCCTGGGATTTGTCCTTACCCAGTGCTACGTCGTTTTTTCTAGAAAAAACAGATTCGATCGCTTCAGTAGCCTTCTTTTCCAGAAGGGATTTCGGCATCACAGCGAAACAACCATCCTTGTCTGTTTCAAGGAGACACAGAGAGCCTTCTTTCAAAAATCTTATTGTGCGGGCTACCGCTAAAGAACCACTACTCGATTTGTCAATTGAAAAGGCTGAGAATTAAGGATTTATACTATTCTATCCCGCATGATGAATTGTTAGCGTCAGCGCTCCGTGGTGTGGTGTGTGTCCCCTTTTTCATCGTCCTTGTGTTCGCGCTGTTCATTCCATGATGCTTGACCAACTAGCCTGCAAATCCATCCTATTAGACTTCATTTCTTCTTCAAAAGGCTCTGTGAACGTCTCTTCTATGGAACCTTGTGCTTTTGTCACCCACATCGCTGTGTCTACATGTCGTGCACGGTCCCTGGGCTTCTGCATTCGCAATAGACTGCTACCCCCTGATGTCAGGATGATGTTTGGAGGCCTTGCTCCTTCACCGACGCATGGTGTACGCATCTGCAAGATTCTTCGGGCGGAATGGCAATACTAGGCACGCGTCTTCAAGGAAGGCTTATACCTCAAGCTGCATTCAATGCACTGTCCCGGGTTCGCATCGAGGCAGTTCCATGTGCTCTCAAGCCTGGCCAACAGGACGACCGAGTTCATTTGGCAACGAACACTTCCACACTTGCGAGCACTGGTTCCAAAAAAGTCTGGAACCCCTGGTAACTTCATCCACACCTTCGCCGACGTCACCCTACCAGACTTCGCTCGTCGGGTCCTCAGCATGGGACCAAAGTTTGCTGTTCCTCCCAGGAGCACCGGTCCGGAACTTGTGACGTACGTCAGGCAAGTGTCCCGTTTGGCCGATGGAGCGGATGCTGAAAGGTGTGTCTCCGAAGGACTTGATTTGTTAGCACAATACAAATCGAGTAGTGGTTCTTTAGCGGTAGCCCGCACAATAAGATTTTTGAAAGAAGGCTCTCTGTGTCTCCTTGAAACAGACAAGGATGGTTGTTTCGCTGTGATGCCGAAATCCCTTCTGGAAAAGAAGGCTACTGAAGCGATCGAATCTGTTTTTTCTAGAAAAAACGACGTAGCACTGGGTAAGGACAAATCCCAGGCAAAAAAGTTATGCAAAAAATTGAACCTTGAAGGGCTTGCACAGAGCATCGGAAAAAGTGCTGGAACCGCCTTGAATATGTTTTTTACTTTTAAAACGCATAAGATTGATTCCCCTTTTGGGGTGATTGTCTCTGAAAGGAATACGTGGCAAAAATGTGTGTCCGTGTTCTTAAAAGAAAAGCTCTCGTTGCTCACTCCTGAAGACTCTTTTAGGATTAAACGGTCAGAAGACGTCGCTAAGTTTTTACAGCTTTGCCGACCACAGAAATTCTCAGCCTTTTCAATTGACATTAAGGATTTATACTATTCTATCCCGCATGATGAATTGTTAGCGTCAGCGCTCCGTGGTGTGGTGTGTGTCCCCTTTTTCATCGTCCTTGTGTTCGCGCTGTTCATTCCATGATGCTTGACCAACTAGCCTGCAAATCCATCCCATTAATATTTCCCTGACATGTTCATAGGAGCATCCTCCATAGACCTGCACCGTTCTCTGACTACATTCAAAAGTGTTGTAACTTGTAAGGCCCCTTTTAAATCCCGGAAAAATTGAAACCGATGCACTATTAAAGTACATTGCCCGGACACTAGTTCGAATGCTTTCAACTTTTCGTTTAAAAGAACAGCCTAAATGTAGGGTAAACAATAAGCAAGAGTTATTTGCCTGAGTTCATTGAAAAGAAAATGTGTCAGATGGTCTATACGACTGTAAATACTAATATGATTGCATCCTTGTAACGCGCCTGCGGAACTTTTTTTTTTTTTACAATCTGAGGCAAATTAACTGAAAGACCCTTTGTAATAAACTTCAATGGCCTTGTCAATATTTCACCAAACATATGAATCAGAACTTTTTGTTTTTGTTTTCTTGAGGTAAACGCTAAAAGAACTACAAAAATTGGCACTGCCAAATAGAAATTATTCAACTTCAATGCCATGTTGGCGTTGATCAACTTGGACCCACTTCTGTGATTTTACATGTAGTGCTTCAAAATAAGGGCATAGAGAGGGAGCATAACCAGAAAGGTGTGTGCTTTTGCTATGTTTTTTCACCTCTTGTTTGTGCTAGAGATAGTGACATTGCACTCACATGTCACATTCAAATTCCTAGGTTCGCACTGTTGATCTAAACCGGCGGCTGTCACACCTAGTGGCTGTTGCAAGCGCACTCCCACTACTGCACAAATCTGTCCGCTTTATAGCTTTGAAAAGTGTAGAGCTTGTCTTGAATCTTAGGTGCTGTACGCGGCTGACGTACAGCATAGTGGCGTACACTCAGTCTTTATATCCTGCTCAATCAGTCTACACAAACCGCATCAGTCGTGTGCCTCAAGGCCCAGCTTCCTCTGCCAAATACTACCGTAAGGCGCGGCCGTTGGCGTAGAGGCGGACTTCAGGAGCAAATTAAACGATAAAATTGTTTTACTTCAGTATTTACACTTGTGCTATATTATTATTATTATTATTATTATTATTATTATTATTGATGTTAACGCACACGCAGAATGAGATAGAGAAAATAGCAAGTAAAAAAAAAGGGTTATCGAGTGGCACAGTATTGTTCGATCAAATTCTTCAGTGTAGATGGTTGCTTGATGCTCGTTGAGTGGAAGAAACGCTTCGATATTTTCACGTTATTTATTTACATGCATTTGCAGTTTTAAACAAACGTAATTCCAAATGCACCAAACAAATCTCTTCAGCCGTCCTTGGGTCCTTTCTCGTCCTCTCCTCCGAGTCGTTCTCGTCGTTCGTTCTCACGGTCCCGCTTCTACCGTCCCTTTGTTAGCTCCCCCCGTGTGTCCCTCTCTCACTAGTTTGAGTGACAGTCGTCGTGCAGTACTCAAAAGCATTGTTAGAAAAGGCAAAGCCCCGGCTAATGGTAGTTCCATGGTTTTCAAGAAACGCAAAAATATATATACATAAAGAAAAAGGAAGGGCGCGCACCTGCATTCTCAACAAGTATAGCGCAACGCTGCACGAGAACGACGTTTGCGATGCAGGGCTACGTTAGTTCAAATGGCCCACAGCACAGTATCTGCGGCCGAAGAACACATGATTGGCTTGCTGACAATATGCGCCAGCAGGCCTGGACACGGTGGAATGCAAACCACAGTGCACATACGCGGGCGACTCGCAGCATTATCCTTCGTAAACAGTTCCACTGCCTCTTTTCAAGCTTTGGCGACAACAGCTAGCGTTGTGTTTCTGACACGTTCATGTACATTATATATATAAATATTGTGCTCAGTGCGAAATCTCCTGTTCCTTGTTTCGTTATTTTGCCTTTCTTTTACTTCAGCAAAAAAACGTTTGTTCATTGTAGCCTAAATAATTGTACAGTGCGAAAAACTGCTGATGGTTGTGCATACTACTGCATTGTACTGAAATTATTGTACTATTTCTTGCCACTTTTGGTGCTTTATTTGTTTGTGTGCCCTGTTTGCACGCTGTGCGAATCATGCAATAAACTTTTATACAGCATTTGTTTCTCAATGTTTCATGTTGATGATGGGGTAAACGATTACTCGCTATGCACCACACATCTTCAACCTGGCCGATTAATAAATACCCATTAAATGTCTGAAAAGAGACATGCAGAGACTAGCCAGCCGGAGCGGGAAGATAAATACACAGAGGTACTCCTGGTGCGTCACGCAGAATTCCTGGCCCGCCGGACTGAAATAATAAAAAGTAATCCGGAGGCACCACACAATGACTCCGGTCAGCCGCAGTGAAAAACAGCATTAATTAGTCCGGAGGCGTCACGTAAAAACTCCGGCGCGTTGGAGTAGCATACAGCAAAATTTAGTCCGGAGGCAGCACACAATAACTCCGGCTAGCCGGAGTGAAAAACAGCGAAAATTAGTCCGGAGGTGCCACGCAAGAACTCCGGCCCGCCGGAGTGAAAAACAGCGAAAAGTAGCCCGGAAGCACCACGCAATAACTCCGGCGAGGCGGAGTGAAAAATAGCAAAAAGTAGTCCGGAGGCACCACGCAATAACTCCGGCCGGCCGGAGTAAAAGCTTTACTCCGGAGTAGAAAAAACTCCCAATAGGGGGGTCGCTAGAGGACAGGCATTTTACTCCGACCTGGGAGTATTTTTCTTTTACAGTGTATATATATATATATATATATATATATATATATATATATATATATATTTCTTGTGCAAAGCAAAAAAAAAACGAATTGGATGCCAGCGCAGGATAAAGGCCAGGTCAGGCTCCCCTGCCACGTTTGTTGTCCACGCTTTGCGCTCGTACACATCGAGAATAAAGTTACAACTCCAGTCCCTTGTAGCATACGGGGACATTTTAGATAGTGTAAGTACACTATAGCTTTTGTCGTCATGCGTGTGAACGATAATATGATAAAAAGTGTGGTTTATCCCTCTGTCATAGGAATCTGCATAACACGAAAGTGAGACCTGTCTTCGCGAAGTTGTGGAACGCATACGTGGCAATCTGGCGAATCGAAGGGCGGGGGATGGTTCAATAACTGTGAACGTGAACACGTTAAATAAGCGCCACCTCGACACGGCATAGGGATTCTCGGAAGTTGTACACGAAAGATTTCGAGCGACTCACATTGCTCTGGAAACAATGAATTGGACGTGCCAGAACCCTTCTCAAGCCTGCCATAAACGAGGATCGTCCGCAAATGGTAACGCCTTGAAAGAGAAACCGCAGGGGTTGTCATTGGATCGTTTTGTTAAAACACAGCCCACTGCAACGAAAGTCCATTCATTTGCTTGTCGACGGCCGTCTTTGCGATCCTGGGGCAGTGCGCGCCACAAATCAACACATCTGGCCAAGCAAAACGAATTTTGTGGCGGGCACGTTCGTACTTTGCCCCTGGAACGCGCCGTCACGACGCCGCCACGGCCATAACTTCCTCGGCAGTCGAGGCGCGAACACTACCGAAGCGCTGACTGCCGGAGCGAATGAACACGGCAATCTGCTTCGCTCTATCCATCGTTCCTACATGGCGGTACCACCGCAGCATGCATAAACTAACCAAGAGGGCAGTATAAGGGAGGCGATGTTAATTTAAGGGTAATTTTGCTTCTTAAACATCATAGTTCGCGGCTCTAAGCACCCCCTATGTTTTACAGGACGGCAATTAAATGTAACTTAACTGAACAGACAAGGCCCATCTGTTCACTATACGAGCGATGTTGCGGTGGTGTACCGGTAAAGCTTGCGGCCCTTTTCTTCAAATGCCGGTTGAAGGAGGGTTCGAGTCCGCCTGGGAAGAACCTTTTCAGGGTGAATGCAAGTTTATTTTTCTCAAACACCCACTTCCGTTGCAGGAAGTACGTCACTGATTTCTTTGTGGACTCCTGCATAAAGAACTTTCATGTTAAAAATCCCGCAGGTCCCACGCAGTCTGGGAATCGGCTTTATGCGAAGCAATCGGCGAGGAAGTTGTCTTTGGTGTCGTGTGGTATTCAGCGAAGTGTTACGGATAGGATGTGATATCTGTATGGTTAGGCGTATGCTCAACATGGGATAACTGGATATCCGATAGCACCGTGCGGCTCAACTACAGCTCATGGCACGACGTAATGCTGGCACTTGCATTAATGCGCAGCAAAGACACTTGTTTTATCAAAGGTAAATGCACGCTACGGCGTAGGGATGCGCGTATTATGAGCGTCGGTCGTTGATCCATACCTAACGAGATCGTGCTAAGTTAGATGAAAGCATGCTGAAGGCTAGAAGAACATGTATATCACTTATTACATTGCGAAGTGCAAGTGACGTTATGCAAGCACAATAATCACATGTAGTAGTGCATAAGGTTTATTTGCTACGTTTACAGCGTGGAAGAACCAGACGCAGCCTAGTGGTAGCGCGCTTGCTTGGCAGCTCGGTGCCGACGGTTCTATATCCGCCTACGGCTTGGTGTTGTGCCTGCGGATATTGCAGCACGTTCTTGTGTGTCACAATATCGCATGTTGCGCATAGCAAATGGTTGTGGGCCCCGTCTCCGCTCAGGGGGGGTCAGTGAGCCGCAATTCGCATGACACGAGCCAGCAACGCTGGGAACAAGAACCGCTTTTAATTCAAGACTCCAAAAGAATCCCGACAACCTTCCAGCCCGGCACAACACGGCACTAACGTATACAGGAGGGCCAAAAGGCCAGAACGAACAACTCCCGCAGACTGGCGGTCCAATGGAACCTACGGCGCAAAACTTAACGGCATGAAAGTAGGTGTAAAACATAACGGCTCGAAAGCAAACTCACGCACAACTCGCAGTGGAGGACGAGCCAACGATTCGCCTTAGCGGGCGCCCCAAACCGGCGTGGCCTCTGCTCTGCAGCACTCACGGAGGAAACCATAGCTCCTAGCGCGACCGTCACTGCATCCCATCGTCCTGCCGCCCACCAACAAAGCCCCCCGGGCTCGTCTCACTTCTTATCGGCCGGCCACCTTCACGCCCCCTGTGGCCTTTCGAGGCTGCCGCTCGTCACGCGCATGGGCAATGCGCGTGTGTCCTCCTCGCCCTGCCTCCAACTTGCGTGATGCAGATAAGGGCCCATCGGCCCGACATGGTATGGCTCTCTGGTTTCTATGTGTGCTCTAATGATATATTAAATCTCTAGATTAGTTGGCCCGAGATTGACACGGAATGTATAAAATTTAAACACCTGAGGCTCATACCTGAATACCATGGGCTGACCACTACATGACTAAGCTATCGTAATTGCAGCTTCATTAATAATGAAGTACATTACAAGTATATAGTGTGAGACATGCAAAAATAAATAATGTGTAATCCTTATACATTCAAACCCTACCATGCAAATGTTGGTGAATGTTAACTAGATGACCCGGAGAGCACCGAGACGTCGGCGGCTAGATAGATAGATAGATAGATAGATAGATAGATAGATAGATAGATAGATAGATAGATAGATAGATACGGTCAAAGTTGCTCAGTTTCCCCACAAAATGCTTCTCGTTTAATATCCAATCATCATCAAATCGAAATGTTGGCGTTACTCTAATGCGCCAAAGCTTCAGATCATGTACCCAGTCATATAACGAGAGCAGTACAGAACTACCCCACACGAGACCTGTAAAAATGCTAAAGCTGAACCATTGGATGAATGCTTATATATAGCAAGAGGAGAAGCTTTTCGCAAGAATAGAGAATCGCCCCGTTTAGGGGCGCGGTGTGAAGAATGAATGGGTGGGCAATCAAGATTTCGACGCGCGCGCGTAACTGCCCTGCGGGCGCTTGGAGTACTCAGCGCTGAGGGTGCGCTCTTGTAATTGTTGTCGTTCTTGCCTGTGAACTGGGCCATGCAATAAAAGCTTTCTCCTTTCTTTTCCGCGGATTGTTACTTAATCTTCGGGTCCATGATTGCTCAAACGGAAAAAGGAATTACTTATAGCGAAAGTACTCTAGCAAATAAGTATAAAGGACGGCCTGGAAACAAAAGACAAGTTTCTAAACAGTGTAGACAAACGCCATCGAACCTTTCCATAGTCGTCATCTGTTTTTCTATTCTTGGCGACGCGTACTAAACACGAAACACGCAGAAAGCCATAAACAAGTTTCGTTCAGGAGGAAAAATATTTATTTCGCATTCAAGCATCGGTGCGCGGGGGGCGGGGGGGGGCATTGAAGGAAATAAAATGTGCTTAGAGAGGACGAAATTGCTTCCCGTTTGAACTACACACCTTTGGAATAGTGAACTACACACCCTTGGAATAGAAACCCTGCAACAGGAAGTCTCCAGTGGACTATCTCTTCAAGGACGAGACATACAAACAATTCCGTCCTTTTCTTTGTTACAATTCAGACAACCGCCAAAGAATCGCGTGGTGGTCTGAATTCGGGAGCATCCTGAGACGAATAATTGGGCAACTCAAAGTAGGGGTCACAGATTGTGAGGGGCACAGTCCAACCTTATTGTGCTGATCGCCAGCTTCAGCACACATTCGTCGAGTTCCAGGACGAAAATCTTTCTGTACACGCATGCCATAGAGAAATACACTAAGTGGTAACATGTTGCATAACTCCGGCTCATGTTCAGCAACGTCCGCGATAACATTTACGATCTGGTCTGTCCACGAATGAAGAACTCGGCTGATATCCTGCCTACATAAGTGGACGGAGATTTGAATATAATATTCCTTCGATTAATTCCGAATCTATGCGTAACACTATGTGCGCAACCTGAAACGAGCAATTCGGCACTTCAATGTAGGGAGCCCGTCATATGTGGTGATGGTTTGCAGAAAAAGATGTCAGTTCACCGTATGCCAGAGGTCTATAAATTTTTTTTTTTATTTCTGGCCATAGTTAGCCATATGCACGTGTTCCACGCGTTGTTACATGAGCGCACAAAGGTTGGACACTTCGTACAAGGAGCGAAGATACCTGCAACCATCCCAACGCAGGTGAAACACTCAGTAAAAAAATTACAGCATATCCACGGAGTGAATGATGGTGAGTGGGCGAAGCTCGGGAGGTTCATCGTAGATCGTGCCGAGTTCTGGATTAATTTAGTTAACGCGCACGCTACGAATCCTCATGGTTCAACTATGCACAAGGGAAATCTCCCACCGGCATTTCATTGCAAGTCAAGATCCAGTGCCTATATATATACATATATATGGGTTGCCGGTGAACGCTTCTCCAACGCGAGCAGTCGGTATTTCTCAATCCAGAAACTCGCTAGGAGACGCTGCCTGCGCCAACGTTGTCTCTCGCGGGTGAAGGCGCGTACAGCGTTCCTCTGAGAAAGAGCGTTTCCATAGCCAACGCGCGCCTTTCGCTCTCTCTCTGTCTCTCTCTCTCTGACAAAAGACAGCAGAGGCATGCGCCGGGAGAGAGAGAGAGAGAGAGGGGCACGCGTCGGGAGGCACGCGCCGAGGCGAACGCCGATTGCGAGCGCGTGCCGGGAGGCACGCGGGTTACGCCTGACGACTGACGCCTGCCGCGTGACAAGGTTAGACTAGGAGGAGCTTCGCCCCTAAAGGGCGCTACTAGCGTTGGAACTGTGACAAGGAAAGCCAATGCATCTGACAATTCAAGAAGCTCGAAGCGGTTGACGTCTTATGCATTTCAACACCTTGATAACTGTGCCTCATGGCTATGCCGCCTACTTCCTTCACTTAGACATTACAATGACAGCAAGTGCGTTTAATACATCGAAAGCACATACTTGTGTCGGCCATGCTTTTGTTACGGCACCATTGTATTCGAGATAGAAGGCAAAAATCGAGATCGAGTGTAAGATTGTAGAGATGGTTAATATGCATCGTAATCAACGTTCCGCATCTACCTACAGCAACGAGACGTCCTTCCACGCTATGAGAAAGGATGACCAGCGAAGCTGTGCTGGCGGAGCCGGCCTGCCGCTGCAAAATTTTTTGTCAACGCGGCTGAAAAGACGCGTGCAACTTTGGTCACAGCCCAGCCGTACACAGTTCACTAAATGCCTTGCAGCTGTGGTTCACTATGGACACCTTCGAGTCGCTTTGATTAAATATCTTTTCGTTAAATTCACTCTTCAATAACGTGAAGTCAAATACAGTTCACTTAACGACACTTTTGTTCACTTCTCACTTGCACTCCGTCAGGACCGACGCACCACTGCGCAATTGTTGTGGTACGCACTGCCTATTCCACGGAGGCAGTCCACCAGAACAGAGCCGCATACAGCTTTGCTTTATTATTATAGGTATGTAATATTTACGACGTCATTGCTGTTGCTAAGATTTGGTGAAATAAGAGTGTTATGAATGATACGTTTTCCTGATTTATCTAGAATTGTGGCCGAAGGTAAAGATTGAGGCTTGATTATTAAAGCAATAGTGTTGACCAGTTCGTGTCGCACAAGATCCGGCGTCGATGCGGGTGCTGACTTCAACGTGTTTGCCTTAAAAAATCCAGAAGCAATCAGACCATGTAAGCCCTCTGCCGTTGTACAGGTTCATTAGTGAAAGGAAAAAAAATCTTTTACAGTAAAATCCGCCATAAAATTGTGAACTACGACTTAGCTGTGAATTACATGCAGGAAAGCATGGAGTTTAATTTCAATGTAATAGAGCACGCAATTCTTTTACAAAGATATCCAAGTAAAAGCACTTTTCTGGCATTCTACAGAGGAAAGCGCTGGTTTTAATCAATGTTGCAAGTGAAGAGGATGCGAACGGGACATGATAACGGTCAAGGTTAAAACGTAACCTTAAGCGTCCGCTAACATTTTTTTTCCACAGCGTTGTTTATAGGGTATCAGCGCCCCCTTGAAAAGTAGTGCAAACTCAGACAGCTGAAGAAACGCCACTGCTTGGGGGAAGCGGAGCTTCTTACTACAACAGACAACATATTCCAGTATTCTTTCTGGTATAATTCGAACCGTGAGAACTAAACTAGCTGGTGCCCCATTTCTATGGTGGACTAGGCTTGATAACTAACTTTGGAAAACTACATCCTTAGCAAATCCAATTCAAAATAAAAATAGGACGCATATAGTACAATAATCAGGCTACAAAAACGCAATATGCACCATCGCAGTACCAGACAGTATTAACAAGGAAATACGACCCGCGGCAAAGCATCTCACGTAATGCTGATTGATTACTGATGGTGAGTCCGACGGAAATAATGTTTCTCAGAATTGTTCACGAACATGCCCAAGGCTAACCTAACGATACAGCTTTCTTGACCTTCTGGAGAAAAAGTTACAGTGGTAACCTGGATTTCCATATCACTTCGTTTACTCAAAAGCTAAGGTCGCTTTATTTTCACCGAACATTCATTATATCAGGGCGGGTCGCTTGAAAGTAAGCGGGCCCTCGTCACGCAACACTGGTTCGGTACATTATCCGCGAGGCGTGCTAATAGGACACGAGCCTCCTTCATTTATAATAGCGACACGGATGTGTGATGATAAATGTTCTTCAGCTCACTGAGACACTGCGTACACTGCATGGTTCTGCAACATAATAGGCTCTCCAGAAAGGGAAAAGCTTACGCCATGAGGCTTTTGATTGCTGACAGAAGATGTTGGACAAAAAGAAATCAGTCACCATATTGGTGTCGTGTGCGGGCAACGTCGCATTTCTTTGGCTAATGTGAAGCGTTCGAGGAAGCCCTTCAAAGAAGGACACGGAAGCTTCAAAGTCGTTGGAAGACCGGGTTAAAGCAATGGGACAATCACACCCAGCACAATTGCGTTTGTTAATAAGCTGTTTGAACAAGAACTCAAAACTGGCTATGTTCAAGCAGGAAACGCTGCAACAACGGCCATGCAGCGGGGACTTGTCACCTTGCGAACTTCCACATTTTCAGGCAACTGAATGAGGAGTGTAAAGCGTGCGCACTCGGAGCAACGTTGCGACACATGCTCCGGGAGTGTATCGATAATGCAAGTATTGAATTGGTCACCATTCGTGACGCGCCTGGGACACACGAAACCACTAGTGCGCTGCTTCCTGCTATCACCCTGGCTGCGGGGGCCGCAGCTTATCTTGTTCACCAGTATCGCCGCCGCTGGGAGGCGGTCCTAAGTTCGGCAAGCCAAACATGCCGCCCGAGTCCAAGGAATTAGAAGCGCCACCTGACGTCGCCAACAGTCAGTTATACAAATAGAGTTTATTTCTCTCTCTCGTGGATATCACATTCGTATGGGTTGATGGCATGATAATCTGAGTTGCAGACTTTTTAAGCCGCAACCAAAACAGATTTGTGAGACGGGAATCACGTTATTTTTTATTTGTGGGTCTTAAGTCTAAATTTTCACGAGACTATTTTAAATAAGGCGTCATTTTATCATATATTCACAATGTCTGACATTCATCTGGCTCGCCTTCATTCAAAAGTTAGGAATCAGGAAAGCTGAGAGTGGCACTCTATTAAGGGCTTTCCACTTGCCATTTTTACATAATACTGCTCTAATACGAATGTCGATGTCAACGCGGGCGCTGGAAGGTACTTCGTGCTATGCTGGGATGATGCTGGATCTCATTATAACGACTAATTACAATGATTGCTCCTGTTTAACAGGTCAAAACAACAGTATGTTTATGAGGTACGTGGTAGTGGAGGGCTCCCGAAATTCTCAACACATGAGAATCTTTAAAATGCAGTAATGTACAGTACACTGGCATCTTGAGCATTCACCTCAAAAAAAAAAAAAAAGGAAAGAAAAGAGAACTTAGCGACAGTTGGCTCACCCCGTGTTTAATAATTCAGCAAGCAAGCATGCCATGGTATAACCACAGAGATATTGCAAGTCTTCAATGATTAATTTTTATCTAAGAAACAACACAAAAAAAGTCCTCCGTCAAGGATAACTAGCGCTGAATTATAATACCACTGAAGTGATTGGATCACGCAATCTGAATGTAATTAAAATACGAATGTGCCAGCATCGTCGTTGTGGCGATGGAAAGGGTGCTTGCTTAATTTTGATTGCCACTACGTATGGTTTCATGGGCGAAACACCCTAGGGCCCAGGCTGTCCGTTCGGCGTGCGTCACGGCACTTGTGTCCTTAGCAATACTGGTTGATCTGGGTCCATGCAAATTAATACAGAAAAGCATGTGTGTGTGGGTGTGGGCCCATCCTGGAGGCAATACAGTCAGACGATGTGAGTGCATGTGTGGGCCCATCCAGGCGGCAGTGCACTGAGACAGTGTACATGTAGGGTATATGTAAGGAACTCAGTGCCCAGTAACGAGTACGATACGCAGGCGCAGAATCATGTAAAATCGAAACCGAAGCCAACATTTCAGCGACATAAGACCACAATGTACACTGGAGTCCTTTGCTTTACCGAAACGTGTAGCGCGTAAAGACGACAGGGCAATGCATTCTTCCCCGTCGTCTGCACAGAACAAGCAGAGCCAATAACGAGCCAATTCGGCGAAAGGCGGCGAACACGCTGCGATGAAACTATCCGACGAAACGGTCATCATGACCGTGTACTTGGCCCCGAATCTCTCCGGAGGCAACGCAGAAAAGTACATGGATCTAGCCATGCGCGATTACGAAAAGAACTACAAGAAGGACCCCTTCGTACTTTTCTGAGACTTCAAGGTAGAGAGCACGGACAACGACTAGCTTGTGCAGTATATGACGTCGCGATACGCTCTACGATGCATTTCAATGACTGGAAAGAATCGACAACCACCAGGGAAACCTAAATATACCTTGTCTTTGCCAACGTCAGGCTAGATCAGATCAAAAAACCATTGCCTGTACATTTCAGGGACCACAAAGTTGTGATAATGAAGGTTAAACCGATTCCAGAACTCAACACGACATAAGAGTTATGAAATAACATTATATGTACTGTACACACGCGTTGTCCCTCATTTACATGCGCGAGTGGGCATCGTCACGGGTGATTTACGGTAAGAACGATCCTCGGTGCTTCGCCCACTTGTCATGATTCACTTCGTGGAGATGCATGGATTTCTTTCTGTCAGATATACTCGAATTATAATAAAACCTCAGCCGCGTGTTCCTGATTCACAAAAACCTGGCAAACCTGTGGCCCTGGTATGGCCGCGGCTTCGAAATCCCCTGTTCTTTTCATAGTTACGTCTTTAAGGTGTTGGTTACTTTCTTCAACGTATAAACTTTGTCCGGTATGGATAATAAATGTAAACGCTGTAATAACTTTGTGCCTTGAAACAAATTCAGCGAATAATTTAAGCAGAGTGCCCAGGGGATGAGTAAGGAGCCTCACTGGGAATTCAACAAATTTCCGGTGGGGAGCTCTTACTGAAAAGACTGAGAGCGTTGCTTCGCTATACGCACTTTAATTCATAAGAACACGAAAGGGACGACAATCCGTCATAATGCAAAACAGCGCCGCTCATCATCAATTTGGTCGTTCGCTCGTAGCTCGCGTGCAATCAACCACACTCCATCTGCGCTGTAATTACCTAATTATATGGAAGCAATGAAAATTCAAGAACATAAAGAGCTTTGTTTGCCTAACCAGAACGGCGCTACAAACGATTATGAGCGGGAATTACTGCGGCTGTTTGTGTCAGTGGTGACTGTACAATCTATCTTCATTAGCTGAGGCATCGTTTTGCTCTTTCGTTACGGTTGATAAGTGGGCTGACTATCTGTGAGTTGATAAGGATATCTTCCTTATTAAGAGCTGCAGTTATCGGAAAGTTTGAAGCGGGCTTTTCTCGGAAGCGCATCAAAAGAAAAGTTATTGTGCATACAAGGTGTTTGCAACAGCAGCCATAACTGCACATATAAGGAGTTTGCTAGAGTTACTCTGGCCAATAAGGATGGGTTAAGTATGACTGAACGCATGAGTGGGCTTTTTGATAGTTATGCATGTCGTTGCAGGTAGCGCAGAGTTCAGGACAAAGGCGAAGAGAAGAAGTAAAGACCCTTGACTTCTTCATTAACGTCTGTGTACCTAACTGCGCGCTAGCTGCTACGACATGCACGGCCTGAGTATAACAACGCACATGTTTGAGTCAACTGCTGATTATATTACTTGCGATCACACACTATACATTGCTTTCACGAATCTCAGCAGTTATAAACCCACGCCTGTTGGAAATTTGATAAATATCATTTACGTTTCATTTATTTAGGCAGAATGAAGCGCTTTTATTCTAACATATTTTGAGAGCAATGCCGTTTCATGCAGGCGTGAAAGTGCGCGGGCAAGTCGTAGAGAATGGCGCCTCAAAATATAGAGCCGTCGTGACACACGGTACGAAATCCTCCGTCTTCTTCCTCTGGCAGTTCTGTGCGCGGCAGGGCAGCGCCAAATAAAATGACCGTCTTACTCAATTAGCAAACACGGGCCATGCTTTCCTGCAAACCTTTACCGCTGCGCGTGTTTGAGTGCATAAAATTTTATCCCGCCTTTTCTTCAGAAGGTGCCCACGACAGTGGTGGTGCGCACGGCGAAAAATGATATTTACACCTTAGCTGTTGAGCGTCGAGGCAGCGTCGTGAGTTTGATCTAGTGGTACTTGTCACCCAGGAGAAAAAAGCGGAGTTGGTCTTGCCTTCCATCCACTATTCATCGCGGAACTCGATCCACTTTGGCCCTCACACCATTGTTGAATAACAGGAACATTCGAAAGACATTGTGCTATGAAGTGTTGAATTTTTAACTCTAAGTTGCAGGTTCGATCGCCAATATCGGGGCTACATTTACATATCGAAAATGCAAATGTAGAAAGAAAAAAAATGGCCGCGTATCTCCGTGCTTCGCTGCAAATGTCGTCGAAAGGCGATAGTCTTCTACCGGCCGTACTACATGAGTCCCGGTTCGCGTATTTCCATTTCCCCGAGGAGTCGCGCAAGCGAGAGGGAAAACGAAGAGACGCGAGGAGAGAAAGGGACTGGCCGGAGTGGCGGGCGGCCGTTCCGCTGCCTTGTGCTACCCGTTCGGCACGAGCATGATATATGGGCGACATCTGGCAATGATATCGGGAAACGCAAGAAGCTTGCGTAGTACGCAGAACTGCGTAGGAAACGTCCGCTTTTGCGCATCCTAACAAGCACTAGTGCCTTTAGAATTACGCATCTATGTATTTTGTACTAAAGGAACACACCGTCTAATACTTACGTATTCATGTTACGCCTCAGATATGCGTAATATTTGCTTTTTGGTCGACTGCGATCACAAGTATGAACGCAACTGGGTGGTCGCAAGATGGGCGGTCGTTTAGGAAGGGGTTAACCTTTAGCAGCAGGACAGACACACACACACACAACCCGACAGACCAAAATTTCTGTGTTGAAGTATCCCAAGAAAGACTATCGTCTTTAAACGTGAGCACCCGTTGTTGGCCTCGACTAAATTCTCACTTTCGCGCTCGACCTACCCCTGTCCTCATCCCACGTTTCAATAGCCTCAGTAATTATTCGGAAGTTAATGAAGGATGACTTGCCGAAAAGGTTTAGCTAGAAGTTCAAGGTTCGATATGCGTAGCTGCAGGGATGTCTCTTGACGTCTGTCGCCATCGAATCTGCGGGCAGATACTTGAGTGTGAAGGATAAAATTGCAGCTTCGCTTTTGCGACGGTTATCAAGGCATGGCACTGACTTGAATATTTCACTTATGGGATGTTGCTGAGGACTTTATTTTATTAGTTATTTACGAGTACGACAGAACTCTATTGGGTCCACACAGCCAGGACCATACTATTAGCACAAAATCGTGAAAAAGCGAAAGTGGCAACAAACGACCATTTCTATATGATGCAGTACATGGGAAAAGGCACCCGCTTACTCGTATAACTGCCCATATATTTCCCCATCAAGGAATGAAGCAGCTCGTTATGCTTTAATATTTGCTGTACTCTTGAGTGCCGCGATATCGCCTTACACGCCATGAAAACTACGCGGAAATGGTAGCGCCATGTACACGCAATTTCAAGGGCCTGTAATGAGTGTTGGCGCATCTTAGCCATAAGAAAGGAAGTGGAGGATGCCAGGGGAACAGCTACGCTCATAAGAAGGCATGCAGGGTTCTCAGGGTTTAGTACGTGTTGCCGGAAAGGGCATAAATATTGTGTAGCTGAGTACGCAGTGCCTCACCTGGCAACAGCACTGTGCTCAAGTATCAATGAGCGTGTCGTACTTCGCCATGTTGATCCTGTAGGTGCGTGGAAGGTGTTACCAAATAAAAAAAAAGCTTCCCGTTATCCCCCTTTGACTTTAGTATCCACGACAATTCGATACCGGGCAACACACCCACAGACTTGTGCAACGAAATGGTTGTATGTTCTGAGGAGGAAATAGCAAATAAAAACGGCCAGACGCGCGGACTAGGTAGTCTTGCGGCTAAGGCACTCGGCTGCTGATCCGAAGTTCTCGGGATTGAATCTCGGCCGCGATGGCCGCAGTTTCGATAGAGGCGAAATACTGATTACTGTGTGACTGTGTGAGGTAAGTGCACGTTAAAGAACCAAAGAAAAGTACTGAGATTCTGCTATGTCGCACAAGGCCAGACCACAGCGAAGTTGCCCGATAGTGTACTGAAACAACTCACTTAATGGTCATGCAAACGAGTTCTGCGGAAAAGCCGCAAGGTGGAGTAACGTCTGCAAAAGGTAACATAAGCATGCACCCGTTCGGAGCACAAAGCTAGAAGAGGCTTTCATTTCGGAGAAATAGGTATGAATTTCCTTTCATACGTATGAATTTCCTTTCAGCCGCCTTCTAGCTTTGTGATACAAACAGGGGGATGCTAATTCCCCCTTTCATAAACGTTGCTCCCACTTGCGGGTTTCCTGCAGATCTCATTTGCCAGATTCATGCCCATGAGCTTCGAGTTGTCGAAGTTGTTGTCGAAGTTGTCGAGTTGTTTCAGCCTGGCGCTGTTAATCACTAGCCTCCTGGTTAACTCAATTCGCAGCGCGAGCATCGCGGACAGGCGTTGGTCACGGGTTACACCGAACCAGAACGAATTTTTTGGCAACTGATTTTCATTTCTCATAAATTCATCTGTATTTCCTTGTACCTTTCTCCTACCAGCGGGTGGATGCTACATTTTCCTTTCACATGATCATCGTGTGACATTTTGGCGGGAACATATCACGTGATATTCAGTTACGTTGTTTAGGTGCGAACATGTCCCGTGACGTTGCGCTAAGTGGTTTTGTCAGAAACATGCCACATTATATTTTGTTGCGTGATTTTGAGGGAAGCTGCAAGTGATCACCCAAATTCACTTAACGCAGTCACGTGACATTATCCTGGTTCTTCTGTGGGAACATTGTCTTGCGTCACGGCATCCCAGAGGCCCTGATCACCGGCAGAGGCACGGCCCTTACGAGTGACCTAACTCAGACGGTATTGAGTTACAGCTAGACAAGCCAAGTGGCTTGTCTAGGCGGTTATTTGGCAGTGCTGCCAAATAATTGCCTACCACCCACAAACGAATGGCCTCAACTGGCATATAATCAAGACCATCGCCGACATATTGGCCATGTACGTTGACGGCGAACACAAGACGAGGGACGCCATACCTGCACTTTCGTGTACGAAAAGCGCATGCAAGAAACGCCACAGGCCACGCCATGCGCGCTTGTCTACGGGAGAAACCCAGCAACGACGCTTGACGCCCTGCTACCAGTATTCACCGACGAAGACGATCTCGACGTTGCCAGCTAATTGCAGCTGGGCAAAGAAGCTCGACATCTCGCCCGCCTGCGTACCAGAACCATCAGGGGTCGACCGCCGTCACCACAGCTTTCGACGGTGCCACAGAGAACAGCAACCCGACGATAGTGCCTTGGTCTGGAGGCCTATTCGACGACACGGACTCAGTGAAAAACTCCTGCGCCGCTACTTTGGACCCTACCAGCTACTCCGACGTTGAGGTTCACTACAGTATGAGGTCTTCCCCAATCGCTTAGCTTCATCTGAGTGGCACCGTGCATTACGTCAAGTTCTACAAATGGTGCGACTTAAACCTTATTACAGATGCTGACTAACTACGACGCCTTGTTAGCTTAATTTGTTGTACGTACCCAGCTGTGTTCTACTTTACACGCCCAACGAGCACATTCCTGTGCCTGCAAGAATATCAGTTACCGCAGTCTAGTGACTATGGCACTAGCCTGCTGGTCCGAAAGTCGCGGGTTGGAGCCCCAGATGCGGCTGCTGTATTTCGACGCAGACGAAATGTTGAGGCCTGCGAACTGTGTGATGTCAGTGCACGTTAAAGAACCCCAGATGGTGAAAATTTCCCTAGCTCTCTACGAGAGCATCTCTCATAATCATATCGTCCGTTCGAGATGTTATACCCTAGAAATAAATAATTCACAATCTTAGTTATGATAGCGGAACACGCTATGACCTGTGTTGGTTAGTTTTTCTCGACCCACATTCACAGCACTATCGCCGTGCACTGTGATTTACTTCGCTTCGATGGCCACAAGTTAGCCCAATAACAGTTCGACGGACAACGCCTTGAGATCTACTGCGTCCTTCGTCGTCACGACCACGTGACAATATGAGGCGCGTTATTTTGGTAGGTAGGTAGGTAGGTATAGGTAGGTAGGTAGGTAGGTAGTATGTAGTAGCCCAGCACATTTGTAGTGGAACGGTCGGGCCGTGCGTTCAGTTCTGAGCGGGACTCTGGGAATTTTAAGTGCGAAGCATTACTTGGTGAACTTGAGTCACACCTGCCTTATCTATGTAGCCGCCTACGTCTCGGACAACGACGAAGGCACTTAGTACTTGAGCAGCATATGTCACTGCTAGCTATTTTCTTCAAGCATCGTATAGTCCCTGGGACGTTTTCCGCGCCATGGCGTGAGGCGATGGACGCAGAAACGTTCCACATCTCGCGCAGCTAGAAGTCTGCGATCGCAAGCGCTTCTATGAACCAGGGGCACCTCGTCAAGTACCAGCGCAAGGCCAAGGGAGGCTCCTGCTTCCGTGGCCATGGATGCAGAGCCTATCTACGGCGCGTCGGGCAGCGGCTCTATTTTGACAAGCTCCTCTAGTAGTCAAGGAACCTGGTTCAGTACCGTTAGGGACACGGAAGTGTACTCGCTTACAGACGAAGACTCATCGGATGGCAACTTCGCGTTGGTTATGAGCCAAAGGGCCAAAATGATCTCATCAAGGCATCGCACCAACGAGTACGTCAACCATGAGACAGCAAGTTTTCATGCCGGTAGATTACTCTGTCACCCTTCGAGTTTTGAACACGCAAGCCCTCTGTGTTTTTTTTAGGGAAAAGCGCCGAAGGAAATTAAGGTGGTCCGGCTGAGCGCAAGAAAGAACATTGTAGCTCTCAATACAGCCGGTGCATCCACGCTGTAGATGCTGATAGAGATACACACTTGGGAAATATAGAGCCCGACATATCATACCCCTTGAAGGGACCCGCACTGTAGGCTTTATCTATGATATTCACATGGCACTTCCAAGCACAGATCTGTCAATTGCGATAAAGCCGGCTCATGAAGGAGCGGTCATAACGCATGTAGGCCGCCTTAGAAACAGCAGCTGCGTACAGATCGTATTCAGGGGAAATCCATGCCTTGGCACGTCGAAGTCGGTCACTGATGGCATGCTGTACGGCAGTTTACAAAGTCGCTTCAATGCCGTAATCGATGAACAGATCGTGAAAAGGAACGCACAACGGAATGTCGCCGAAGCCAAGGTTTCGACAAGTGGCTTGTCTTTGTCAGGAGACGGCGACTGCCTTCTCCAGCGTTCGTTTATGTACACGATTGCGCGCTCTCCCCGTCCCTGAAGGAGAGAAGGAGCGATATGTGCAGAAGAACAAAAAGGGGGGGAGGTGACGGGATGTAGGGGGTAGGGGAAGTTCGGTGACAGGTGTACGCGTGACCAATATAAATGACAAGAACGAAAGCTTACAAAGAATTAGCTCGTGGTACGTATCTTGGAAATACATTGAGTAGGCAGAGCTAGAAAGCAACCTGAAGAAAGAAATGCACACACTAGGTACAGGCATTGCATTCATCGCGATGCACTCATCGCACTCACCACTCATCGCGATTTCTGCGGATGACTGCGAGCCAGTCAGGGCGCACATGATCACTTACATTAAATCGTAGTCCGGACTCACGTAGTATAAGCACGGATCTGCCATTCACACTGCAAGAGCTCGATGCGGCCCTCACCCAATGTAACATCGACAATGTGATAGAACTGGTAATCTATGTTCAGGACCAAAAGAGGCGTAAGAGATTGTCTTGGCGTTGTGGGTTAGGGAACAAACGCGTGTTAGGGACATACTAATAGAAATTAAGAAGAAGAAATGGGCCTGGGCGGGCCATGTAATGCGAAGACAAGACAACCGTTGGTCATTAAGGGTAACAGAGTGTATTCCTAGAGAATAATCAATGTAGTCGTTCCTAATTCACAAATAAGTGTGTGTGTGTGTATGCCAGATGGCCCTTTTAGTATATTTTAACTAGATTAAGGACACGTGCACACTTTATTCATAAGTATGTCTGGCCTACAGTGCACGATAAAAATGTTCACTGCTATCCTCTCGTAGAAGAAATGAGAAAGTGCTGTACGACAGTTATAGGCAGCTTTCCGTGGCGTTCGCTGCCTAGTTAAAATTTTGGCGCTGAATACGGGTAAGCAAGACTTGACACGGGCGTCGCGCGCGAGCGAACGCTTATCGCGTCCCGAAGCAAATCCTTCCGTTCGTGTCGGAAGCTGCCGACAGCTCGCTCAGCACAGAGACCGTCGACTCTCGCGTACAACTTAAATGTGGCAGTACTCTGCACGAATGATTCGGGAAAGAAATAGACTAACCGTATCTCCCGACATAAACAGAAATGTCGCAAAGGGACGTGTTATATTTGGCAACCCTCATTCCGAATAAAAAAAAAGGTCGGATTACAGGGAACAAGCGTTTCCTAAAGTGTCTTGTGCATCTGCTAGCGTGGCAACTTGGCAGCGTGGCAACTGTGTAACTGTGCTAGCGTGGCAACTACTAGCGAAGTGGCAGTGACTGTATGAAATACTTTGCTAGTTAAATATATATATAATATATATATATATATATATATATATAATATATATATATATATATATATATATACGCACAAAACTCTCAAGATGTTTAAAGCGAAAGCTCTACTAGCCTATTCGACAAGTTTCTCCGTGTATATCCGCTGGGCCTTGAAGCGACGAACAGGCACGCTCCGCCAGCGTGCGTATGCGCGCGTGCATGTATAGTTGTGTCTGTGCGTGTGTGTGCGCGCTTCCCTGGCCAACATCCGTCGCCGCTGCTGCCCCGACGGCTGTCGCTGCTTACTACCGCTACCACGCTAGCCGTATCCACGCGGGTTCGATCCCGGCCGCGGCGGTAGCATTTTCGATGCAGCTGAAAATGCCAGAGGCCCGTGCACTGTGCGTTGTCAGTGCACGTTAAAGAACCCCAGGCGATCTAAATTTCCGAAGCCCTCCACTACGGCCTTTCTCTCTTCTATCTCTTTCACTTCCTTTC
>JABSTT010003089.1:0-32229 GCA_013339685.2 Hyalomma asiaticum
GCTCCTTGATTGTTTTGTAACTGTGGGTATTTGCTTTTGCAAATATATTTTGCAACTCTTAACCACCCTTGCAGAGCGTGGTTGAGCATTTAGGCCGTCCAGAGAGCCCGCCAGAGGGCCTTCAGGTTTGAACTGATGGGCCCCGAGTGGACCTCGCCTCTTCGCGTGATTTCATTGCAGACGGTAGGAGACTAAGTAGACGCGCGTTGACTCCGTAGGCGCTCGCACGCTTGACAACCGAAGTGGCGCGCTATTGGCTGCGCCCCTGTGCGCCCTCCTGCTTAGCAAGGCTCTCTCGCTCGCTTGCCGCCGCCGCCGCCGCCGATGCCACGGCCACAATACACTCGTATACCGCCACCGCCGATCCGGGAAAGTGATGCTGAAAGGAGCGGCCGCCACGGCGCCAATTAACATAGGTCGCTGCTTCGCAGTGAGCCTTCGGCGCTCTCACTATTTGCTCGTTTCAGTACAGCAAGAGCCGGGAGCGTCAGTGATGAGCGCGAGCACGTTCGCCGCTGACACCAATGCAATTCTGCAGCATGGGCTCACTAAAACGGCTAGATAGATAGATAGATAGATAGATAGATAGATAGATAGATAGATAGATAGATAGATAGATAGATAGATAGATAGATAGATAGATAGATAGATAGATAGATAGATAGATGCGGTCAGGCTGACTGAAGTGTGAGAAATGCTTCGAATTTAACTACAAGTTCAGGAAAGGCAGGTTGTCGTATTTTCTCAACCCAGTATTACTGCGTTTTTGACAAACATATCTTGGCATTTACATCTAATATTCCAGCAGTTATAGTTACCAGAAGGTGCTAAAGTCTAGTTATATTTAAGGCCCGGTGCATGTGCACAGAGCATACAAAACGCTATGATGAATAAGTATATACTTTCTTCAAAGGAGTTTCGCTATAACCAAATGGATATGTAAGTTAAATAAGCTGGCCCTTCAACAGAAGTGTGCTTCCTGTTGCAAAAAGAGCTTATGAAACGAACAGAGCAAGCTATATGTTGTATATAAACACTTACGAAGAGAAGGTCCCTGAATTCGGCTAAATTGCCGTGGCAAGTTGGTACCCATAGCAAGATGCCTTGGTACAATACAAGTGCTGAAACAAGAACGAAGTAGCGCTTGGATTTTGTTATATCATGAAATGGCTCCATGAGGACGGGGAGCCGCTGTACGAAGTGCCACTTAGAGTGCTTTGGACTCGTATATATACGAGCCGAAATAACTTTCAGTGACACTTTATACGTATACATGTGCACGTATGTGCACACATTATTAACAGTGCATTCGCACTTATCGCTGTCTTGTATCTATATTTTATATTATACAAGGGCTAGAAATGAAGGTGCGGGAACACAATATGCATTGTACTTAAAGAACAGTTTTGTATCGTGCTTGCAGGTGGCATATCTGAAAGTAAGCTCCTCGGAAAAAGAAGCTTTGTCGCGCGCTCAAACCTTCTATGTTGATCTGCGTAGTAGCAATAAAGTTTGGGGCAATTTCTTGAAAAGACTTCTTCATGATAGCCGTGTCTTGCTGGGAATTTCGCTCAGCAGAGACGGTGGGGCGTAAGAATACGGTCAATGGAAGCGCGCATCAAATAAAGTAGCACTGTCAAAAAAATTACAGTATATCCACGAGGTGAATGATGGTGAGGTGGGCGAAGCTCCGGAAATTATGGGTGTCGGATCGTCGGTGGGGCATGGACGAAGCGGAGCGGAGGGCCGCGGCGGCTCGTGCTCGTCCCCAGGATCCCGCGGTGTGAGCCCGAGAAGCAGCGGCGAAGCGAGCGCGGCGCCTGGCGGATCCCGAGACGGTGCGCGCCAATGACGCCGCGGCGCAACGTGCACTCCGAGCAGCGGACCCCGAAAGGCGAGCCCGGGAAGCGGCGGCGAATCGGCGCGGCGCCTGCGGATCCCGAGACGGTGCGGGGTAGCTACGACGCCGCCGCAGCTGTAGCGCCAAATCGGTCTCCGTCGATGGGCCGGGCGGGCGTCGTCTTGGAACGGCGACGATGCAGGAGACTGAGAGAGGCACTCGTTTCCCGCGCACCCAGGCACAGCCCGCGCAGCAGCCAATCGGAGAGTAGCGGCACTTCCACAGCCATCTAGTGGCGATTCACACAAAGCGCACTATTGCACACACTTCTATTGGACCAACGCCATCTAGGAAATGAGACGAGAAATGGTGATGACGACACAGATTGTGTACAGCGCCATCTAGAATATCATCACTCAACTGCAGTTTGTATGTACTTCTATGAGACAGCGCCATCTATTATACTGTTCGGGAGATACTGCCGGTTACGCGTGACGCGTGACAAGGTTAGACTAAGAGGAGCTTCGCCCCTAAAAAACTTGGACCATCTCCCCGAAGGGAACCCTGATGGGATGCGAAGCAGCAGCGTTGCGCACGGGTGGCGTCACGGGTTGAACGGCGCTACGCGGGTGCTGGAAGAACAGTTTCAAGCGAAACTCAGTGTAGCGTTTACTGGTGTAAACGTCTGTTTGAAACGCAGACACGGGAGGCGAGCGGGCGTTGGAGCCGGCAGCTGCGGGCGCTCCGGCGGGTGAGGGAGAGAGTGACGTACGCGCGCACCTGCGAGGGAAGCGTGCGAGGGGAGCGTGACGTCAACGCCCGGCTGCGGCGTGACCTACTTGGCACCGCTCCAACACCTGCGCCGAGGGAAGCGCGTTGCCTCGCGCTTGTGCGGACGGAGGGACAGCGTTACACAGGCTAGTCAAAGAGCTGCTTCGCATCTAATAAAATAAGGCTAATCGCTAAAATGCAAATACAAAGAAACGGCTCAATAACTGCGAGGCGCACTTCGCACTAGCTTGTGAAGCTAGTGCGAAGTGCTTGTGTAGCTTGTGTAACTTCGCACCCGCACTGCCATCGCGTTGCTCTTAGTTTATGGGCTGATGCTGACGCTTGCTTGCGCCAACCCACTAACTGACGGTACTGTTGCTTCCATCACACTTCATCGGAAGCATCAATGGAGTCAAGCGGAGTGAACCGAAGCAAGCGCTGAACTGAACGCGCGCAGCGCTCTACCAACGCCTCCAGGAGGCGTTGGCTCTACCCGCTTCATATTCGCACTTGAAGGAGAGAGGAGACTAGAGGAGGAGAGTCACGCATGCGCCGCAAGAGCAGAAGCGAGAACGCAGGAGAAGCGCGTGTCCGCCGCGGTGGTGTAGTGGTTACGGTATTCGGCTGCCACCCAAAATACGCGGGTTCGATCCCGGCCGCGGCGGTTGCATTTTCGATGGAGGCGAAAATGCCAGAGGCCCGTGTACTGTGCGTTGTCAGTGCACGTTAAAGAACCCCAGGTGGTCTAAATTTCCGGAGACCTCCACTACGGCCTTTCTCTCTCTCTATTTCACTCCCTTTCCCCCCACCCCCACGGGCGCTTAGCCGTGCTCCCTACATGGGCTGCAGAAATTAGCGTCCTTTCCTAACCAAACCACAATCAATCAAGCGCAAGCAGGTGGTAGGAGAGAAGTGGAGAGAGTAACGCGCAGCTGTTGGAGAGAGGGAAGGAAGAGAGTTGCGCATGCGCAGTGTGAGTGTGGACGCCGACGCCGCGGGACATGCCGCCGCTAAGAAATGCTTCGCATTTAATAAAACGCTTCCAACATAGTCGTGTAATTGAACAGCCATTCTTAACGCGATTCTGTACTTAAAAAAGCAAACACGCCTGCGTTTATAAGTGCACACTTATGTCCAACATGAAAGCAATCTCTTGCCATGACAATAGCTAAAGAGAAAACGGCCAACTGGAACTTTGTGTGGACGAATGATGAGCATATTTTTGCACGGAAAAAATGGTAACTCGCATGTGCTGCGTGAATCATATGATATTGAAAAGATTGCCTAGAATCGCTGTGTATACTGCTGTGGTGCATCTTTCCAACTGTCATGGCGATATCGTGCTGTGACGTCAATAATCTTTGCGAGTCGCTTTCGCGACAGATTGTGCTGCATCAATCTAAACATTCGTTCAGCCCTACGCAAGGAAGATTAGATATCTGCTTTTCTTAATACATTTTCTCTTACTTTTGACATTATTGTGATTACGGTAACTTGGTATACTCTATAAGGCAAGGTTTACAGGCAAGATAATTACAACCCTTCGTTCTGACCCACGCAAAGAAAAAAAAGGGCGCTGGCCTTGCTGTTGGAATAAGAAAACGGCGTAGACACTCAAATAGTGCCAGAATTTTCTTTTACTAATTCTGACACTGAATTCTTAACTCTAATGTCAACCAGTATTTCCCAAACACAATGGCGTACAGTCTACTATTAAGTTACTGCAAATACGGCCGATTAGACATTCATAGCTATCTTCGACAAATCTATCTATAACATTTTAAAGAAAAGGTTGTAAAAACTTCCGTAAAAGTCGAAAAGCATGGAGAAACCCTGAATGTAATAAATGATCAAGAAGAAAGTAAAAAGCTTTAGAAGGTCTTTAAAAACTAGAGACGTGTCACGCCTAAAGAAATCTGAAAAAAATCTGCAACAGATAAACGGATTTATTATGAACGAAGAAGGAAAGAAATGATTTATTTCGACGATTCATGCGGACGGCTGCAATGGCAGTGCAAACATATGGACGAACAACGGAAACACAAATGGACGGCCGCATTGTTAAAGATTTATACCTTGCGGGAAAATTTATTCACTTTCTATTAAACGTTCTACAGCCAACGGTAAATCGTGCAGAGACTCAAGAAACGAACAGGGTGTTTTTCGCACCGACCGGCTATCAAAAAATAGCACTAAAGGAGCAGCGCTCGTAACACACAATGCTTTCAGATACCTCTGATGAAACATGTAATCCATATCATAGCTCCTGTGCTCGCTCATAATCATAACGTTTCTTTATCGACATGCTGTTTCCCAAAACATATGCAAACATCTGTCGTCACTGTGCTATATAAAAAGGAAACAAAAAATGACCTTAGAATCTACCGACCTATTTCTATATTACGGATATTTTAAAAACCGCAGAAAGAATTATTTCTGAAACATAACGTTTTGGGTCAAATTTCACATAAGAACAACATGACGGTACGGTTTCATGAACGGTCGAGTGAGACTGCTTTACTAGGGTATAAGAATTTCTAAAGTCGTTTGAAGAAACTCTGCATTGTAATCCTCCATCGTAATTTTTCTGAGGCCCTCGATCGTTACTGTCATTGCACTGTACTTTAAAAACCATAATTTTATGGCATTCGTGGCATCAAGCCCTAACTACCGTAGTCATACATTAAGTACCGATCGCATTATGTTAAAATTAAGAGTCCTTTTTTTCCCCTTTAGCCGATAGCTAGAGGGGCACCTCAAGGTAGCATTTTAGGACCACTGCTTCTGAACTTGTACATCGACGATGTGGTACAAACTATTGATAAGGCTAAATATATAACCTATGCTGATGACGCTAGCGTTTTCTTGACTAGCAACGTATGAATGCATTGACTGCACTTAACAACAGTAGAGAGCCTAAATGCATGGAGTTAGTAAAATTGATTAGTCAATAACGTATCAAAAACGAAATCTGGTGTTTTATACAAATGGATGGAGATTATTTCTTTCAGGCAATAGCTAACCTTTAGCTAGTGCGGCGATTGAAATGGAAAAGATGGTTAAAACTATAGGAGTGATTTTAAATTGTATTATGACATGAGAACCACAAATTAATGAGTTAATAACTATTATTTCAAGATATGTAGGTATACTTGCACGTTTGCGTTCTTTGCTTTTAATTTCCGTTATGATAACATTTTATAACAGCTTCTTTTTATTGCGTGTCAGTTTTTTTTTTTGGTACGGGCAAGTACAACAGAAAAGAACATTAATAGAACATTAATTAAACTACAAAAAAACAACGATTATACACATTGCTAACGTTGATTACCGTGCACATACAGAGGTACTTCTTGAACGGCTTAACATTATCCCAATATTTGTCATTTTTCAAGTATTACCAAGAATAAGATTAAAAAAATCCCTTTTTAATAACAATCGCACTCTTCGGGACGTATTTCAAGTAGAACCATACATTATACCATACACTATTTGTCACCAACAGGAATGGGGCATTCCAGTCTTGAGAACACGGTTTCGTCGACAGATACTTGGCTTCACTGTTCCAGTTTTACTAAGCAGATTCATGAATAACGATAATAATTGAAGAATGTGGAGCACTTGAAATGAAGGAAGCACTTTTATCATGAAATGAATGCAATATTATTTAGCACTAATTAAACTTTAAGTCTATACTGCAGTTTCTGTGCATGTATGGTAGGGTGTAATTTAACCGCCAAGGAATCTGTTTAGTTATATCTTCAATTCACGAATTACAGATGTGCATGTGTATTACGACTTGCAAAATACTAAGGAGTTCTTGCGCTGAATCGATTTTGTTCTTCTGTCCTCAATGCTTTCCATGTATCGTCAAGCTTCGTGTCCCCCTCATGTGACTAATGCCATTTTTTGCATCATCCTTCTTTCTCTCTCTCTCCATGTATTTCTTTCTCTCTCTATATATATATACTTTCTTTCTGTCGCTCATAGCAAATCGTCTTCCAATCATCCTAGCTCCACCTTATCTATTTCTTTTTCTCTCTGTGTGTCTGTCTCTTTCTTTCCTCCACCTTCTCCTCGTCCTCTCTCTCTCTCTTTCTCTCTTAGTTTCTCTTCCTGTCGTCCATACACTCTTAGCACGGTCACCTTTAGCTTATTTTATAGGTACACAAAAATGTGAAAATATGCTCCTTTATAAAGGTTAAAGTACTTTTAACCTTTTAAAGGAGCATATTTTCACATTTTTGTGTACCTATAAAATGAACTAAAGGTTACCGTGCTAAGAGTGTAGTTGTGTTGCAATCGTCGGTACAACGCAATCATACGGTTCCCATAAATGCATGTTCTGCAAGCGTGAGTGTACAGCCTATAGAGGTTATGACGCTCGCCTTCGGACCGTATAGGTACCCGGTTTCGAATCTCTCCTCGCCAATAAATTTTTTGTTTAGTTTTCTCACTCTCTCTCTCTCTTTGTCATCCGTTGCATCTCGTCTCCTCATTTCGCACTGTCTCCACTGAGTTTTACGCAATCGCCGGCCAGGGCTGGCATTCAAGCTTAAAAGCCTTGCTTTCGAAAGTGCGCAGTCTACTGTAACAGCATTCTTCTACAATGGCCTTTTGTGCTTTATTTGATAAATAGATGTTTTTTATGGATCGCGCTTTGTTCATCTAGAAAGCTGGCGAACATTTTGACGCACGTTATGAAACAGTGCGAAACCACACCTTACTGTTCTAAATAGACATGGATCTTCGAAGTGTTTACGAGAACAATAGTCGGTAGACTTATAAATACGCCAACTTGATACGAAAAACGTCGCCACTTCTTCGGATGCTCATGCCATTGTTATTAAAAGAACTGTGCAGTAGCACACAGTTGCACAGGTGCGGCGTATTTTAAGAACCAAATGCTTGAGCAGCTGCGGCAATTCGTTTCTGGGTGGGCTCTGAAGGAAAGCCGTAAAAGAAAAGCAACGTTTTAGCACACTAGTACACTGGATATTTGAGTGAAGCCTAAAATGGAACTCCAGTGGTTTTTTCACCATGTTCTATTGCTGTTTTTCAATGGAACTGGTAGTCCTGTAACAGGCAGGATGGTTCAGTTTGCTGAGAAACTCGCCATAATTTTACATAACCGAATGAACGCCGTGTTCAAACCAAATCTGAAACGGGTAGGTGCACCTCGCAGCCTATGCCATGACACACATCCTACCCGCCAGTACGGAGCTAATGCCCGAAACCTGAAAATGGCGATGTCATCCGACGATTTATGTAGTTATGCCAACTTTTTTTAACTTTACAGCGACGATTTGAGCGTTGAAGGAGGTATCGCCGTTGTGTTCTTGACCGCCCGCCTTTCCTCCACCTTCTCCTCGTCCTCTCTCTCTCTCTCTCTCTTTCTCTCTCTTAGTTTCTCTTCCTGTCGTCCATAGTTGTGTTGGTAATGACGAGAAAAAACACAGGGTGGCCTGCAGGGGACTCCACGAAAGAAAATGAAATTCGTTTTCAGACTTTAAAACTCAATGTCTTGCAACTATTTCCTTTTCGCTGCTGATTGTATAAAGAAGCGTTGTCCAACGACGGACAAAGGAAAAGAGATTTGATGTGAATAAGAATCTCTACGTGTTTCTTATCGCCAGAAGTATGCTCGAATGCTCCTTTCTTGGCTTTAAATTACACTCTAGAAACAATCTATGCTTTCGTTACTGCCATTTTCCAGCATTTTCTCCGACATTTCTGGTGCTATTATGTTTGCATGTACTGTCAATTTGTCTGCCTTGTAATCGGAAAGTGTCACACTCATTCAGTGTATACTCCGAATTGTAGGTAACTATAATTCGTTAAATAAGACACGATCTATGTACTGCACTACAGCAGTAGAGAGCGACACAGACATGCAAGCCATATCTCTACTGGTGGCAACGTGCCCTTTGCTGTCAGAACAGAATGGTGTCTACAGAGGTCGACGTTTAGACATTGGCTCGAGGCGTTGCTTTAATGCTTTCGATTTTGATAGCCGGGAACCCATTTTCTCTGATAGTTCAACTGATTTTATGATATAACCAGTGCCGCAACGTAATGTCCCTATACTTAAGAAGTTTTTTTGAATAAGTTTGCCGGACAGAGCTCTCTCCCGGCTCAACGAAAAGCAGAATCGCTTGCTCAAATAAAAAACATGGTCCATGGAACGTCATTGAATAGCCCCGTGCTATTTCCCTGACCTCATGCGCTTCCAAAAGAGTAGCGAATTTACAAGAACCGAACGGTGAGAAACGTGCTAGCAGGCACTTACTAGGACAACATGAAGGGAACAGATGTTTTATTGGTGGCTGGTTGCTGGGTTCAAGCAGATCACATGGACGCTTTAGCTGTTAGCACGAATCGGTTCTCTTGCCCTGTTTTTATTTTTGTGTGAGGTGCTAGGAAACATTTTGTGGTTCGTTGTGTTTAAAAACCAGGTTAAGTTACGTGGCAGTGGACACTAGTTTCTCCAGAGGGATGTCAGGAGTGTAGAGTTGTGTCGCACACAACTGCTTTCTCGCGTAAACACATATGTGTATATTCTTATAAACTATTCTTCATGATCTGTGGCTTGCTCGGGTTACATGTAGCCATACAAATTATGTAAGCATTGATTTTAAAAGTGGTTTTGTCAACGTGAGGGGTTTTTATTTTTTTACGTAGCCCAATTGTATACTGCCTGTATATTTACATTCTTTTGCTCTGAAGAATCAAACAATTTCTGGCTTGCGCTCGCTGTTAGTGTGTCCACTTCTTTTTCAGTACTTTACATGATTCCTTGGGCAATGCACCACAAATTCCTGAATAAGAAACGTAGTTTGCCAAAAGAGCTTTTCAAACCACGAAGCTTAGAACGCTATCATCGCTTTCCGAGGGTCAAAATTTTACAAATAAGGGGCACACGTAAACACATCAATCTAGAGAACAGCGCGTAGATCGTGCGTATGCTGCATATATTCGAGTAAGAAGGCCGTCTTTCAGAATGTGCCGCCGCATGCTCTGTTAAAAGCACGTGCCATCATACACTTGGTACACTTTACGTCCAGGACATGAATATTCGTATTCCCTTTTGCAGTTTTCTGAAGGTCCAGATGAAACGTTTCCTCTCCATATGTGGAGTTCGCATTTCGTCGTGCCTGCCACGGAAACAAAAATTCTTAGCTTTATGAAGGCTTGCGTAGAAAATAAAACGTGCTACGAAAAGCCCTCTAAATGTTAGTTGTTTTATCAAACTCATACCGTCTGAAACATACACCACAGATATGTCAAATGCTACAGGGACAATAACAATCAAATAACGTTGGCATGGAGTTACAATTTTTTTTAAGCAGACATGTTTCGCAGATATCAGAAACTCTGGGACATGGAATATCACGTAGCAAATATTTCAGAGCGATTTGTTATTTGGATGGTGCCACACTGTGCAACTGCAAAATGAGGAGACAAATCTGGCTTATTGCCTCACAGGTTTTACAAGATGGATATCAATTTCGGCGTGCTCTTTCAAGTCCAAGAAAAAAAAATTGTTTTATGGTAATCTTTCCGGAGCAGGAGTCATGGCACACTTTGAACTAGCAGTACAATACTTCCCTTGGAGGTAAAAATTAGAAAGACGTCTATCTGATTGGGAACTTATAACTGAGAAATGAATTAGCAAACGGTAGCCGAAGTGTGCACTGAGAAAGTCCGATGTTTCTAAGCCAGACCCACTCCTTCCTCAGGGACGACTGGGGCCACGTTGCATGGGCCTCTTATTGTCCTAAGCGCAGCGACAACAAATAAAGCGCTTAGCTGTGGAACGCAGTCCGTGCGAATATACGGTGGGGAGGGTCCAAAGAGAACGTTTCGTAATTCATTCTGTTGTCCGATTGTTCAACGATACAGGTAGCAGTGTTCTCCACCAGTGAGGCTCGATTTCGAGGATGGTCGTCCCATGGATGTTAACTTCGCGGTCTAATGTCTCACAGCGTTTGGCGACGACGGTGCGTTCTTTCTTTTTTCTCCGGAAGCCGTACTGTATTTGTTCCTGTAGGCAACGGTACGGCACATTTTTTGCTTGAAGAATGTATGAAACAGTTACTTCTTGAACAGATTATTAAGCATAGGTCACTTATGGCGCCGAATGTATTGTGTAGTAAGTTAGGACGGCAACTATATGGTATGCTTCCTACCTGTGGCAACTGTGTGCATGTTCCCGCTTGTCTTTAGGACGCTGTAGGATGCAGCTTCTTATTCCGGCTACTGCAGTGGCCCACTTCCTGTGCCCGCTGACTGTTTTTGACAGCGCTATTACTCTGTGACCAGGGCCGACAGGCTTTTTTCCCGGTGATTTAGCGAAAGAATGCTTACGCCTAAAAGGGCGCCTTGCAACGCTTTTAGAACACAGCAAGAAAACGACGCCGATCAATCGAGGAGGCTAAACTATGAAAGCGCCCGCTCTTCTTTCAACGAAATGCATCATAATTTGGCACGGACTACGAAATAATGACAAAATAATGATACTGATGATGACGAAATAATCTTGAGAAATACCATTGGCTCATTCTTAGTGGCAGTTTCCGCGGTTGCCGTGGGGTGGCGCGATGTTCCCGCAGTGCAAAAACGAAATAAAGAGGGAGACATTTTATGATAATTCAAGAGGAAGCGCTTTACTGCTTGAAGCGAGATCGGGCTGCTTTAGAACGCGTAGTTATAAAGCGAAATTCAGTAAAGAAGAAGAAAAACGCACACGCTGTGAGGAAGATAGGGAAACGACGGAGCATGTTCTTTTAGCCATTCTCAAACTTCCTGCACAAAATTCGGCAGTTGTTATAGTGACTGATTCGCTTTCGGTATGCACATCACTCGCTTCAGCTTCTCCTTCCAAGTGTTCTGCTCTAAACGCATTCACTTCATTAATTCCTCCCCACTTGCGTGAAATACGATTGGTGTGGGTGCCAGGCCATCGTGGCATATTTATAAACGAGATGGCTGATGTTCTCGCGCGGTGGTCCCTAGATGGGCCGGTAATGCACGTGGTGCCTACTACTGCCTTTGTTACTTTGTCTAGATACCGTAAGTACTCCTTACTTCAAGATTCTTTAAAAATGAAGTTACCTATTGAAGAATATGGGCATCTTTCTTTTGTTTGGAATAATAAGTGGTGCCCCTCTCGTAAACTGGAAGTGGCAATAACAAAATTTCGCTGTCGTATCCCTTCATTAAATTTTTATTTACACAGGTCTGGTCTGGTGCCATCTCCGCTATGCTGCTATTGTCAAGAGCCTGAAAACATTGATCACTTTTAATTACCTGTCAGCGTTATAGTAGTCAGAGGAAAAGACATTTCGAAATTTCATTCAGGAATTTAAAAATTCCCCTGAATTCTCAGAATATTCTTTCCTTTGGAGCGTCCTCACTAGGTTACAGCAACAGGAACGTCTGCTTAGCCATGTGCAATTTCCTTCGTGACACAAGAAGAATTCGTTGCTAATCATCTTTCCAACCAAAACTTCGTACCTCGAAATTGCCGCCACTAGTTTATTAAACCTCAAATTATTTATTATGGTTCATTAGTATTATAAATAGTCTATCACTCTAACATTTCATTCTTCCTTACATTACCGATTCCTTACTCTTCCTTTGTTTTAGCTCACTTTTTTTTTCCTTTTTTATATTAACCGCCGGCTTCATGGCCAATCCCCCGTAGTGGGCAAGAGCCAAATAACAAGGAGAAAAGAAAGAAAGAAAGAAAGAAAGAAAGAAAGAAAGAAAGAAAGAAAGAAAGAAAGAATGCGGAAATATACACCCAGGTGTACGTTCGGGCGCGGGTTTTTGGGAGAACCTTGGGTTTTAGGGAGAACAGTGGAAGCTGAACAAACCCGCAATCGAAATAAGTGAGAGACGGTTAGAATACTGGTGGCAGAAAACTAGAGAGAAAATTAATTAGACTAGAAAACAAATATAATTATAGGGAAAAATAAGGACTTTCTGCCATAAGGGGCAGAGAACTGGGCTATGAATTTACGTTTTTTTCTACAGTATGACCGATTTAATTGAAGTATATTTAAAAGGAATGAGGACAACTTAAAGAGAGGGGGAAAGAAAAAAAGAAAAGTTCTTAAATTTTTTTCTTACGAACCTGGTGGCGGACATATCACCGCCCCGTTACGAAGGGGACGCTCATAGCATCTATCCATCCATCGACTCTGGCTACAAGCTTGTAACTGAGCGTATTCGTTTTGCAAGTCCCGTACGGCTCCGGACTCCCGCGGCGTATTCGCTTTTCACGGAGACCTCCCGGAAACCCGCCTCCTGGCAGGCCGGGGCACTTTTGTACCAAGTCATAACGGCGTCATGACTCTCAGCGAGGCGCCCGCGGGCCCGCCGAGAATGGCCCGGGACTGGCCCCGAACTTGATAACTCGAAAACGCTCACTGCGGCAGTGCAAATATATTCGAAGAAAAAATCAATAAGAAATTTTCACGGTCATGACGCTCGCTTCTCTACAAAAAGCGCCTTCTCTATAAGATGCCGGAATGATTTGAGTCTTCTCGTAGCAGCATTATGTTTTCTCGTACATTGAAATTACAGTCCGAGCTATCATGTGTATAGGTGTTGGTTTGGTCGCAGTTTAGAGATTCATTGAGGGATTTGACTTTGTTAAATTCAGTTTTGTTAACTAATGTAACTACGACACCGTGGAGGGCACCGGTCTTTGGGTACGTGCTCCGGAAAGCAGTCGTTGTTCCACATGATTATTTCTGCCGTGGACGCCTGCGCTGACGCCGTATTTTTTGCGACAGTAGCTTCTTAACGCTACCGCATTAAAACTTGATCACGTGACCTGCGCTTCAAGATGAAATACATGTGTATGTGTCATATTCTCTGGCTTATCAATGTTGGTAATTGATGAAAGACTTCAGGGACACCCTGCATTACGAATACTAATCCTACGTAACAATTCATTTACTGTCATTCTGGACGGCTATATGACTATAACACATATCCCAAAATTCGTATCTATGAGGAGTCATGGGCACGAAGTTTCAGGCCGTAAATGCACATTTACTCACATTTGCTGTCGCTGAAGGTAATGACAGCGCACAAGGACCTGCTATCGAAATACTCGAATCGGTATTTTCTCTGGATTCCTAGAAAAAGCGAGGAAAGTATGCGCAATTTTCAATTCAATTGTTTATGACGGCAGGCCATGAGAACGAAAGGTATGGCCATGATAAAGAAAGGTATGGCTCCGCTTCTCCAAGTTCTCATGCGACGTATCCAGCACTGTCTGCCTGCGTGCATCACTGATCTTTCGGAAGAAGCACGTTAGAAGGCGTTTATGTTGCCCAAGGAGGTTTAAAAAATTTCTTTTTAAACCTCCTTGATGTTGCCGCGCGCAGGCGACTAGTGGCATGGTACTTTTTTGAAATCTCGTGCACTTTCTTATAAGCCCGGAAAAATTAAAACCGCTGCATCTATTAATACGAAAACACACTATCCGGACAATAAATAACACGATCTACCATTTCTTCATAGAACTATTTTTTGTTGGAGAATACGTTTGATTGATTTGTGGAGTTTAACGTCCCAAAAGCAGCTCTCATTATGAGAGACGCCGTAGTGGAGGTCTCCGGAAATTTCGACCACCTGGGGTTCTTTATCGTGCACTGACATCGTACAGCACACGAGCCTCAACATTTCGCCTCCATCGAAATGCAGCCGCCGCCGCCGGCATTCGATCCCGCGACCTTCGGATCAGCAGCCAAGTGCCATAACCACTATAGCCTACCGTGGCGGGGCGGAGGAGACGGTTGAAAGGTTGGTTTATTAATTTAGAATATTTTAAGGAGCTCATTTCAGAATAGTATGATGTAGTCAAGCTGCATGCTGGTAACATGCACGTGGATATATTTTTTTTTTTTGAATTCATGGCACACGTTAACTAAAACATCATTTATAACGTGTAATTTGTACAAATAAAGTAAGTTGCACTTCGTGACCACAAGATCACGCTCCACAGGATGGTTATACCAGTAAATATTCATATTTTGTTGCCTAGAAACGCGATGTTGAAATAGGACTCTGCAAGAACGTGGCGAACGAAGATGTTTCCTTATTATAGGAATGTGGCTCAGTTATGTGATTAACTGTGGTACACCTTCGTGTATCTCTCAGGCTGGCCTAAACGCCAACGCATTTGATACGGCTCGACCCTATAAAAGATATAGGGAACATCTGTGCAATACACATGGCGTGGTAACTATAGCTTGGACATGTGGCTATAAGAAATACGTGCACGTACATAGCTGAACCCGTTGTTGACGCTCTGCTGCATGGCAGTGATGAAGAATCGTATATGGGCGCTATCGAAGCAGTGGGCAGGCGTTAAAACTTGTTAGCTGTCCACGTGGCGTGACGGATACCATGCGTGGGCCCCGCAATGTCCGCGCAGGTGAACACGTGATCCCTAGACAGATACTGCGTCTTTCTAGGGCCTTTCTTCTCTGAAGCAGGTTCAAGCAAGGCTCATTGGCAGGGTATCCCAAGGTGTTCATTTCTGGTGGCAGTCGGACCATTTCTTGCACTATCCACGAGAGCTGCGAAGCACCCCGGTGGTGCAAGCGGCGGAAGCATTGTCGCCAAGATCGCCTTTTGAAATGAACCCATGAGAATTTACGCTAGCTAAGGATGCATTCTAGCATAAAAGGATTCTCTTTTTCTCCCAACAACTATGAGATGGAGAGCAGATGGGTGTCTTCGTCGGGGATGTATTTTGTTACGAAGAATAAAAGAAATAAAAATATCATGACTGAATAAATAAAAGAACTATCATACACATATAAAAAGAAATTGGCCGCGTATCTGCATGCTTCGCTGCAAATGTTATTGAAAGACGATAGGCTTCTGCCGCCCGTACTATGCTCCGTGAGATATGGACGCCATCTGGCCGCGTCATCGGGAAACATGAGCTTGTGCAGAATCCGTGGGCAACTGCCAGGTGGCAGCACCAAATCGTCGGCAGAGGCCTTTTGTGTGCATAGCGTCGCATTTTTAGCGCAACCTAACAAACACTAGGGTCTTTAGAATTACGTATCTATGTATTTTCTAGTAAAGGAACACACCACCTAATACTTACGTATTGACGTTGCGCCTCAGATGTGCGTATTATTTGCTTTTTGATCGACAGTGTTGACAAGTATACGAACGCACCTACCAGTTCAAGATGACTGGGCGTTAGGCAAGTGCTTAAACTTTGGCCGGGGGGCTGAATCGCGAGGCAGACAGACAAACAGAAAGACAGACGAAAAGGCATGCGTTCAACTTTCCCAAGAAAGACTATCGTCTTTAAAACCCCCATGTATTCTTTGGCGCTGCTTGTTGAGGCACCACTTTTTCATTGTGACCGAAATGTGAGAGCCTGCGCTTTTCTCAAACTTACCGCTTCGGGTGGCGCGGATCACGGGAGGGCTGTCGGAGGCGTACTTTTTGGATATTCTTGCAACTACAGTGTAAACCGTCGAGCTGAAAGAAAGTAATAAAGCATCGGTAAAAATCAAAGCGAATGTCCCAGAAAAGAAGTATATAAAAGGTGCTGTCTGAATAGAATATACGACTGGATGTTTATTCTTAGCAGGCTTGGATTCTTCAAGTTTTCGAAGACTAAGCTTCAGCCCAGTAATGAACAGGCGAGGAAGGTAGCGCGGAGAAGCATGGAACACGAAAGCTAGAACGGCGGCGTGAAGTTCTACCGTTTACGCAAAAAAAACCTCAAATATGGCATACACGTAACTAGGTAAATATAAAACAAAAGGAAGCCGCCTGGTCGCACCAATGCCAAGGTACGAGTGCGGCTATGAGATTCCCCCCCCCCCCCCAAAAAAAAAAAAAAAAACACAGGCTGGGGTCGCTTACTAGTTTCTTTTTGTTTATGCGGACGAAAACGTTTCTGCAGGACAGGCGCGCTTTTGCACCCGCGCTCAGCATTACACAGTTTCAAGTCACTTTGGAAGTCGTCAACCCTGGGGAAAATTGGAGTCGTGGCACTGCCCGACCTGAGATTTCTGTCACATTTTGTTTGAGCTAATTTACCCATTAAAATTTGTTTTGGAGGTGGACCTCGCATGCAAAAAGATGCAAGTGTTAATTATGGAAATAACTCAACTGCTCACCGGGACATTTCGAGGCACCGAAAAGCTCTCCTGCGTAATATAGAAGATTCTTGTTACGTGAGGTTTAACGTCCCAAAACGAGCTCTGATTATGAGAGACGCCATTGTGGAGGTCTCCGGACATTCTGACCACCTGGGGTTCTTCAATGTGCACTGGCATCGCACAGCACACGGGCCTCAACATTTCGCCTCCATAAAAATGCAGCCGCCGCAGCCGGGATTCGATCCCGCGACCCTGGGATCAGCGGCCGAGTGCCCTAGCCAATAAACCACCGTGGTGGGGCATAATATAGAAGAGTGTGTCACGCCTCTTCTTTGTATCCTGCGTCTTCCCTATTTATGAATTCGGCGTTTAATGAGTACTTACGATTCACATGAGTTACCTGCTCTACTTATCTGATGAAGCTTTATTTGAGAGAGCTTGCTCATTACGTCCTACTGGACGAGGCTGTGTATCTAGGTTTGACTAGTACCTCACCAGAAATAAACAGTCAGCCCAAGCGCTGTCGCGTTATACCATATCTGTATATATTGTACACCATATCTGGAGAGTGAAGAGCTGGGCTGGTTGGTTCATGATCAATTCGACGAAAAGCCAGCACTGCAGGACACGGACGAGAGAGAACACACGCACACGCACCAACGCCCGACTAACAACCAAAATTTAGTGAGGCAACCACGAGTTTTTATACATACATGCTGCGCAAGCGCCTGAGCTATGACATGAAGACTAGACTGCCTGATAGCCAGGTACCGATAAAAAAGCGCCACTCTTTTTCAGTGATAGCCACAGAAGGTTCGCTGATGCAGGTCTGGCCATTCGTTTTGATAAAAAACGCCTCGAGCAGTTCGCGTGCAATTCTTGTGCTTCCTCTGCCTCGAATGCTGGTCTGGCGGAATAAAGGCATGCAACCAACACAATCTTTTACGTGAAGAGCTAGATTGCTCCCTGTGCCCGATCTTGCATCGCACGCATGTTCTTTCAACCGTTCATTTAAACACTGACCCGTCTGGCCGATATAGACCTTACCGCATGAGGTGGGGATGGAATAAACCACCACTTCGGTGCACTCGGTAAATACAGTGCGGTGATCAGTTTTGCAGGCAGATCTGCACCCCCCGCCTGAGATGCGGGCGCAAAGGCCATGAAGCTTTCGGGGGGCTGAAAACGCCAGATCCTTTGTTCTGCTGGGGGGCTGAAAACGCCATATCTGTTGTTCTGCTGCTACCCAAAATTGTCGACTTTTTTTGGGGGGGAATTGTGGCTGCCATACAGAATACCATGAGGCGTTGTTTGCTTGCTCCAGGCTCGGATACGAAGGATGTGTAGCACGGAATTAAAATTTGCTCAGTAGCAAGGCCGGTACGGTGGCGCTCAAAAAAGAGAGAGCAAAGTGTAACAACACGCGATATTTTTAAATCACCCATGCCGCGTAATAATTGCCAACTCCTTCCACATGGCATTGGAGCTGCAGCACTGTACTTTGTCAGAAGAAGTGCAGGGGCGTACTATGTTGCAGAAACACAGTTTCTCGTAAGCTTGAAACAAGAAACTTGTACAGCTTGGCGAGGATATCCAGGAAGGTTTCAAACGAATAAGTGCTATCGTAAGTTCCTGATTTGATTTGTGGTGTTTTACGTCCCAAAACCACGATTTGATTATGAGAGGCTGCGAAGTGGAGGACTCCAGAAGTTTCTACCACCTGGAGTTCTTTAACGTGCACTGACAACGCACAGTACATGGGCCTCAACATTTCGTCTCCATCGAAATGCAGCCTCCGCGGCCAGGATTGGATCCTGCGACCTTCGGATCAGCAGCCGATTACTATTGCCACTAGACCACCGTGGCGGGGCTTACTGCGACTTACATATTTAAGGTATGAACACACGCCCATGGCCAACGAACTTGCCGAATGAGAGACTTCTTGTCAGAGTTTACTGTGATCAAAAGTGGGGGAAACTTACCTCCCGCTGTGTTTCCGATAACCCTCCGCATATGCAAAAGTCGTCGCATTCAGATATTTTATATTGTTAATAAAGATACATTTGGGATCACCACCATCTATTGACGAGAATAGCTTCGGTAGTACAAGTATATTTTGTCACCTGCTTGAAGAAACTGAAATAAAATACGACAGAATCTTCATGTTTTGTCCAGGAGCTACATCGGCTAGGTACATCGACCACGTGCAGTGCCGATTATATATTTCAGCACAAATTATACGCCGGTACCATCATGCCATAATGCCCCGAGTTTAGCTTGTGTCTTCGCATTTTCCGAGACAGTTTATAATGATGATGAATACAGCGTATTTAGGATTAGTTAACTAGTGTATGAAGTGTTACGTGAAATTCAGTATCGAGTGGCAGACTTCCCTATTACACGTTGGATGATGAATCACCCTGGACAAATGGTACTCGGACACTGTTCTTATGCTAAAAGACATCTTTAACGAACAATATATGGCCGTTCCACTTCATCAAGATGGTGCATCAGCAAAAGCCTTGCAATGTTTATATGAAATGTTAAAATATAGATTTTTTAGTTATTAGTGGCCGGTAGTGTGGTTTCTGTAATTACTCCGTCTTTACAGTTTGTGCCCGTTGGAAGTCGGTCGCAATTACTCGTATACTTGAACTAGCCTTTGCATTTTGCATAATTGCCGTTGTCCTTGTGTAGGTGGTGTGCCTTATGATGTCATATTTTGGGTACCATTCGTATAGTCGCCGGCGGTCGCGTTCGCATTTCATGTGTAACATGAGTCTTTCACTTGAATAAATGACTCGCTATGGGCTTGAAATGGATAAAAAAGTGGATGACCTCCGCGCAAAATCAAAAGCCCTAACTTGTCTGTCAACATTGCTGCCGAAACGCAATACTTCCATCTCCCTGCTGAAACACGGCGCGGCTTCAGAAAGCTATCTCTGTGGAAGAGCTGCGCACTCATTTCATGCGAAGAAAATCAGCGCAGACTAGCAAAAGCAAACTCTTCATGCTGCGTTTCGTTCAAAATGCACTGGTTTTCACTTGACAAAGTGCACACGCAGCATCCATGAATGAGGGACACTACTTTAATGGCATTCCCAGCAACACGTACGCTTCCAACTTGCGAGCACTTTGGCACATGGCAAGGAAGGGCAAGTTTCTGAACCCCACGTAGGAGCAATTGCGTGCTCTCACTCCAGACTACCGACAATTACAGGTGCCGGATTGGCACCGAGCTATTCATAAAGCTCAAGTGAATTAAGGAATTTCACAATCGCGTTGTACTTGCCCAACTTATACCACCGTAGAACTAGTACCGGGCAAGCCATTCCGACCCATAGAGTATAGCCACACGAAGAAAACAGCGTATTGGTGTGCGTCGTGCGCGTTGTAGCATTGTGCACGACATGTCTTGTACTACGAGGTGCGTCAGGCCCCGCAGAGACCCGAGCACACAAGGCAATATAGTGCCCCCCATATACCGAAATCCCTTTGAATAGTGCTTCAAAATGAACATATATGTAGACACATTCATGTACACAGTGGATTGTAAAATAGGCACCAAAATACAACCTGAATAGCGACTATATGTCTGCGAAACTGCTTAAGAAGTAATCCGTGGCGTAGCTACGTATTTGTTGTGGTTTGGTCGCGTGCAGGGGCGTAGAATCGAGCCTCAATGTCGAGCTGAGACTATTCTCCACGGTTTGGCGCCTAGAGACGCGCGTGCGAGGAAAGCCATGTGTATTTTCACGAGTTAGTGAGCTCAGGGAAATCGCACACGTCTGGAGGCGTACGTGTGCTTCGGGCGTTAAGCATTCGTCAGATTAGGATACCCACAAGGCAATTTCTCTTTCTCAGTATAAGGTCGATCGCGGCGAAGTAACAGCTAATTTTTATTCGTGTCTATGGAACTCGACTTGCAAAAATAATATAACGATGTGCAGCGGATATATACATATTCACTCCTTTGTTTTCTTCAGAAAATGTCACTTGCGCAATGTTTAAAGCCAGATTGCAAAGGAAGGATGTTGCGATAAACTTGGTAGTTTAGGGGGAGTCTATTCGCAAACAAAGGAAGTATATATTTAGTTTGGATGTACTGACGCGCGATTGCTAGTGGCAGTCCTGAGAAGTTTTGTAATATCTGTAAAAGAGTTATACATTGAGAAAACAATACATAACACGTAAAATAAAAAAAATTGGCGACTGTGCAGACTCACAAGTGAACTGTTCAGTTAAATGAAGACTGAAACACTAAAAACGTTTTAGAGTGGGAATTCAAAGTCGGGAACTCTATAATCGATGATCTTGGTCATTATATTGATATTTAAGAGGGAACAATGGCGAATGTATCTTTCTTGAATTTCCCTCCGAAACCCCTAGCGCATTATGTGGCAATAACAAGTTTTCCTATCACCTGCTGGCTACATTAACTTGAAGGCACACTGCTAAGCCTCTGGCCCGGGTAAAGCACAATGTATATGAATTTTACCGCTGAATGGCTCTCTAGGACTCAGCGTGATCCAAAAATGTAGGACGTAATCGATAACTCGTGGCGGCGCCGACCCCTGTATTTTGTTTTAGCACGTTCCGTATAGATTACCAAAATCTCCCGCGTTTTAAATATCCTCTACCCAATTCCCATGTGTAGGGTAGCAAATGGTTGACCTTAATAGGTTAACCTTTCTGCTCATTCGTCTCCATTATTCTTCGCTTTTCTCGTCTTCGCAAGGATTGTGGTTCGGTATTGTGAAGAAGCAACTCCCCGATACAAGAAAAACAATTTTACACTTTAGTTTGCCTTTAGGGAATGTCGTGACTGAATAGTAAATATTCTAGCCTGACGCTTGAAAGTGAAGTATTTGAATCTTGACATGTTAGAGTACTACAGAAGCGACCTTTCAGTGCCTCGAGGACGTAACCTTCTTCCGTTGCATTTAGTCGCGTAACAGAATTATTCGGTATACAGATCTACCGACCAAACCTGTCGCCAAGAGAAAGATTTTATATTGGATAGTGTGAAACGTGGCTCATGACAAGGTTGGCTGCTTCCCGGAAATAGCACGAAAATGAGTTACAAGCTTCACTTACTGTTTTAAGATCCTCCAAGGTAGCCCTGCCAGTGTAGTCGAAACTACACTTGCCAGTCCAAGAACGCATGTAAGTACTAGAAATCGCAGTTCCTTCATTCTCTCTTAGTACTTCTGAATTATTTCAAAAATCAAACATCAGCATATAATCCGGAAGATCTTGGGTTCTATAAGTTGCCCACTATAAAGTCTAGGTCCCTGTATTGCTGTTCGGCGTAGCGGAAAACAACCTGCCGCTTCCGATCGAACACAGATGCAGATATGATGTATAATCTCATTGTTGTTCTGCGAAGGGCTGAAAGCAGATAGAGTGAACGCAGCATTCTCCAGAAACAGTTTTCTTTCCCAAACGGCTACACGTCATGCTCGCTGCCTAGAAATGTACCTAGAAAGCGAAATCTCGCCGTCACTGCTTATTCTCCTCTTCTTGAAAGTGATAAATCCACCCTCCTGTGCGCTGATGTGCATAAAATAAGTCTTATTTGCTGGAGTGTTCTGTGGAGTCAATTATTATTATTTATTATTATTATTATTATTATTATTATTATATTATATTATTATTATTTGATTTTGTATGCCGGTGACATAAAGATATTTAAGGAACTTCATTCAGTTATCGATTGTCGCTTGCTACTATCCGATTGTGTTCTTTTCTGAATGGTGCAGGAGGAATAACCTCTCCCAAAATATTTTAAAAACCAAGGTCATGAGTTTCACTCGCAAAACATCAAGTGTGCCATTTTTATATTCTGTCAATTCTGTGTCGTTGGTAAGGTTTGTGAGATAAATATCTAGGTGTTCTTTTTGATCGCACCTTACACTTTTCTGCTCACGCTAAGCTTGTTGCTTGGCGGGGACTTCGTACTTAGGCTGTGTGTGCAGAATGTCTAGAGAATTGCGTTCTTCTATGCCCTTCCGCAAAACTGTGCACCACGATATGTCTCCTAACTTGAGTATGCATCTGCGATCTGGAATGGCATTTCTAATTTCAGCAGCAACGCATTGAGGGAGTCCAGAAAAAATTCCTGAACATCTATAACATAGGTGCGCTAAAAATGACCCTGATTCTTGCATTTACACTGTTGGATCACTATCACTGCCATCACTACACAGCCGGAGGAGAAACGCGCTGATCTGTTATTTCTTTTCAAGCTTGTGCATGGTATAATATCCTGCCCTGTATTGCTCAACTGTCTTAATTCCGAATCCCAAGTAAGTTGACCAGACAGAATAGACCTTTTCATGTAACCGCCTGCCTCTGTGACTATTCGACCGTTGACAGGATACAACGTCTTTACAATGCTTACTTTCTAGACCTTGATGTTTTTCACAGCTCCCAGTCGCTGCTCTGCTCCGAGCTTTGCGCTGTATTAACATAGTGTCACAACTTTTTTTTTCTTCTTATGCTGCCTGCACATAGTTAGATATGTGCAATTTTATAGCGTTTTTTGTATTCCTGATATTTTATTATGAATGTGGCATTTGTTGTTTTTTTACTAGTATTTTCTTCTGTACAGTGTCCTTATTGTATTGTTTCTTCTTATTTTTTTGCGTGTGCCAGTAAGAAGACCTTGCGGTTGTTCCTGGGCACGTTAAATAAACTTCTGATTGTTTGATTGATTGATTGATTGATTGTATAATAAGAGTTTATTGACACAAATGCAACGACGGCCATGAGAGTCGAGGCTATGGTGGTACATTGATTTAATTTATAATGTATATAACAGTAGAAACAATACATATCAAAGAAATTTATCTGCTTCTGAGATCGATGTACATATCACAAGCGAGAGTAAATATGTGATGCGCAATGCTGACGTCATGCGTAATAAATTAAGAGGAGTTGGTGTAATTGTGCTAAGGGCGACATGGCGTACCTTGTGGCTTCAGGGCAGGTGGATCTGCTTTTGCAAGGTCTGAGAAGCCACCGATACGATACAAGTGCCAGCTTGCCTGGCCCTCAGTACTGAGGGCCAGGCTGTTACCTTGGTTTTCAGGATGCCAGTTAAAGAAAATGATCATAACTTAACGAGTGTAAAAGGTTGTTGAAATAAAACATGTGGGTGCCGGATAAAGGAGTGATGGATGAAGCGGGATGTGACCTTTGAAATACCGGGGAAGTGACGCTTCCGCTCTCACTCCATATCCGTGCATTCAGTAGGAATATGTACAACGCTTAAACGACCTCCACATCTATCGCTAGTAGGTGTGTTTTTAGCAGTTAAAATATGAGCGTGAGTGTTATACGTGTGTCCTATAAGCAGTCAGCAGAGTAATACTTCTCTGTGCCTATCGCGGCAGTCGAGAACCTTGCTTGCTAAACGAGGTTAGACTGCGTGTAGTTTATTATTGTCCTCCACACCACATTGTCTGTGCCATCTGGAGACGAAGATTTCGCCGGACCAAGGAGTTCATGTCCTGATACGGCACGCTGATTACATCAACGCACATCTTCGTATGGTTTCTGCCGCTCAAGCATCTGCCCGTCTCGTTTCCACTGATGCCGACATGGTCTGGTAGTCAAGAAGTTATAATCTCTGATTTACGTTCATGTGCGGTAATTAAATGCTTCTGGACATTACTAAGCATTAAACCTTTGTGTAGTTTACCAGTGTGAAACTTACGCACCACACTTAAGGAAGGGGGGGGGGGGGGGGTGGCTTATTGCCGCTGCCGGGGCCTTTAAAGTTCTAAACACCCAGCCATTACCTCAAACGCCAGGTTCTCGATCTCTCCGGACATGGCTAAGCCATGCAGGCTACGTGTGGGATTGGGTCCTCTGTGCTTAAGGCCGTGAAACTCTATTTTATTTCCAAGGAGTGTTATGCGATGCAGGCACTCTATTGATTCTATCGCAGCCTAAGGAAGTGCTCTCACTGCAGAAATAATGAATTATTCTAGTAATGAGATATTTCTCATGTTTTTATCACGCTCAAAATAAAAAAAAAGCCAAGATCGCCATTTTTCCGGCAATGTTCATAGCTCGAGGCCGAAAATAATTTCACTTCAGTAGTCTGCTAAACGAAGTAGAAGAGAAAAATATTGGGGAAGACACAGTCTCAGCAGGTGGTCCGCAAATAAATTGCGAATTTCACTTTCTTACAAAAAGCCCCGCAGTCAAACCACAATAAGTCACCTTGGTGTTCGGGCTAAAAACACACTTCATGTATCATTAGGGAGCTCACTGTATCCACTAAGCATACGCAAAGTTAACAAGCGGTATATATTATAACTGTGACAAATATTTTTTTTGAATTATGTATCTGCACCGTTCTCTGTACAATACGGAAGCATTGAGTGATCAGTGGCCATCGGAAACTAAAGCCCGTGCACTTACCTGAGAAGCACATGAGAGCAAAGAAATCGGCATCGATGGAGAAGAAAAGAAAGGCGTTATTGTCATCATTTGATTGCGGACAGACTTTATCAGCACACAATGCGGCTAGATATAGAGTTGCCGTGCGCCAGATGCGCCGCCCAGTCGCCGTCCAGTCGCACGTTCACGACACGTTAGTTGTGCCGAGAGTTCTCTAAGCGTGAAATGTACATTTTGCGCATTGTGTATATAGAAATATTCGCTCATATGTAGTTTAGGAGTACGCATGTATGGCGCTGATATTATTCAAGCAACCCATCATGAATTAATACTCATAAAACTTACAAATTATGGAGCCGAGCCTACAACAACCGATGACCTTTGGAGGCAAGTGCCCAAATTGACTAGGGAAATTTGGGATATCTGTTTGATTTGATTTGTGGGGTTTAACGTCCCAAAACCAGCTGTGACTATGAGAGACGCCCGTAGTGGAGGTCTCCGGTAGTTTCGACCACCTGAGGTTCTTTAACGTGCACTGACATCGCACAGCACACGGGCCTCAACATTTCGCCTCCACCGAAATGCAGCCGCCGCAGCCGGGATTTAGGATATCTGTGCGCTCAGCATTAATACACATGAACATCAAGGAGTTCGCGACCCTGCGTTCCTGAAAGATGTCGGGGAAGAACGCCGTGGATGTTAAGACATGTCGCTACAACTTCCTCGAGCTGTAGTGGCCTTGGGGCTTGCTCTTGGTGAAAAATTGCACAGATGTTTCCATGTTCACTTTAAAAGTGGGGACGCAGTTAGTCATTAAAAGCATGACAGCTAGAGTGACGGGAGCGTGTAACCCGTGGCTTGCCCTCGTCAATTTGGGCACGTAACTTCGAATGTGATCGTTCGCTCTAGGCTCAGATTCACAATTAGTCAGTTTTGTCAATATTTATTAATGCGTTCCTTGAATCATATGAGCGCCACATTTTTGTCCTCGTACACTACGTGTGAGCGAACACTTCAATACACACAATATAGAAAATGTACATTTAATGCTTTGGGAACATCTCGGTACAACTAACGTGTCGTGATTGTGCATTTACGGAGACTAGACGGCGCATCTGGCTCACGGCGAACTATATCTATGAGCGCTGCCTGCAGATTATGTCTGTCTGCAATGAAATTATAACTCCCTTGTTGCCCCGCCACGGTGTCTAGTGGCTATGGCACTCGGCTGCTGATCCGAAGGTCGCGGGATCGAATCCCGGCCGCGGCGGCTGCATTTATACGGAGGTGAAATGTTGAGGCCCGTGTGCTGTGCGATGTCAGTGCACGTTTGAACAACCCCAGGTGTGCGAAATTTCTGGATCCCCTCAACTACGGCGTCTCTGGCAATCATAGTTGGTCCTGGGACGTACACCCAAGAAACCAATCAATAACACCCCTGTTTTCGTCTGCATTGAAGTTAATGTCAAGTCTACCGCGTGTTTTCAATCAAGTGGGATTTAATGTGATCGCGACTGATCGCCTCAGTTAATACGGCCTGTGTATTAGAGGGACCGGTGCACGTACATAAGTTAAAAATTAATTCTCGTGTTTAAAATGCAAATAAAATGCAGTTTAACATGCGTCTTGGTCCTCGAACCAGGAATAATCTTCGACACGTTGTATATATGATTCGGGCGAGCTGGTGTGGTTGTGGAAGCCATCGCGAAATCACGGCTTTATGCCAAAAACTGCTCACCCACTACACTGGCCATACGTTGTCCTTGACTGCTTGGGTGCAGTCGACTATCGAACAGCGCGCCCCCACTGCAAGTGGACGACACTCTGCCTCACTAACATGACAGGCTGAAGTACTGAATCGCACAACTACCACTATATGTATGCTGAAAAATGCATTTTATTTCGGACTCAGTCGGGTATATTGGCCAAAAGCTGTCGTAGTGGGGTAATCTTCATGGACGCCCCTCCAAATAAGTACTTGTATTCCCTTAGGCAATTGGGTTTTTTCTCTTGTAGAAATTGTACCCAAACATGTAGCTCACATTTACGCTACTCTGAAAATAAAATGCCTGGGTGAAACATTACTGTACCCAAAAGTGACAGCAAATCAGAGGGCATTTAGCACATAGTTGTATATGGCCCCAAGTTCGGGAAAGATGCATAGAACAAGCGGTATTAAAGTGAAGGACCTGAAGCACATTAGCGTTCACAAACGCTCCTCTAAAACTCAATTATCGCATATCTGATTAATGAGGTCTAGGCAATATCAGGAAAGGAAGTTAGCTTCACTATTTGAAATTAACGTCACTCTTCATTTGACGCTGAAATTAAGCACAAAAATGTCACTGCTGGTTACCTCAAGCCTCCACTTCCGCCCCGCCACGGTGGTCTAGTGGCTATGGTACTCGGCTGCTGATCCGAGGGTCGCGGGATCGAATCCCGCCGCGGCGGTTGGCGGTTGCCTTTCGATGGAGGCGAAATGTGTGAGGCCCTTGTGCTGTGCGATGTTAGTGCACGTTAAAGAACCTAGGGGGTCAAATTTCCGGAGACCTCCCTACGGCGTCTCTCATAATCCGGCTGGTTTGGGACGTTAAACCCCACAAAATCAATCCATCAAGCCTACCTCTCCCCTACTCTTTTCCAACATGATTTTCCATTGCAGAGCTTACGGAGCGACCATGTTGGACACCTCAGGTGGCATCACTGTCTGTATTGTTTTATAGTGCTAGATGTTAGCCGCTTAGGGATATGCCTGAGAGCCTTTTTTAGGGGCGAAGCTCCTTAAGGCGTGGGTCGTTCGTCCCTTGTAGTCGTAACCACCTCGTTCTAGGATTGCGCTCGATAGCTCGCGCGCCGGGAGGCTCGCGCTCGCCCTCGGCGCGTTCCTCCCCGCGCGCAAGCTCTCTCACTCTTCCATCTGCTGTCTTGGTGAGAGAGAGAGAGAGAGAGCGAAAGACGTCCGTTTCTAACGATGATGATGGGTTTGTGCTAGCGCGTTACGGCGCGTGTAAGAAGCTGGTGGTAAGACGCTGTGGCCACTCCGCCTTATACTCTTTCAGCATTCATGTGATGGCGTCGGCAAACGCGGTGCGCGTTCCGGCCTGTGTAAGGGCTGCGTAATACGCTGTGGCCCTCCCCCCCTTACTAGAGTGTACTGCATGTTTCTAACGCGTTTGTGCTAGCGTCCCTTAAACGCGACATCCCAGCGTTCGAATAGAGTGTTTCTCACTCTTTACATGATGATCGACTGGACGAATTACACGGAAGATTAAAGGGCCACTAAACAGGCTCCTAGTTTTTTTAATCGGTCGGCCTCCCCACCCTTCTCTGCCGAGGAGAGCGTAGGCGCGACGCTGCTGTCGAGACTCCGCCCACTTTACAGAACGCGCGCCGCGTTTCAGGAACGCAGATCCGACTTGCGTGACGTAACTGACAAGTAGAGGAAGTGATGCGGAGGCCTTCTTTTTTTCTAGGTGGTGTTGGCTCACGCCGGTGGTACAGTGCCTAGAAATATACTGACTAGTGTGCGGAGCGCGGGCTAGGAGAGGCCCCGCCACTGATGACGGCGGCGGTGCCCGCTTGGTGCGCTGCTGTGCGGGTGTGTGCATCTGCGTTCCATCCGCGCGCTATGCAAGCGCTGCAAATCTTTTAGTAAACCGAGCCGTGCGACGCGAACGCTTACGTTTTCCGTATTTTTTCGGAGAGCTTCCTCCCAATTCCACTGACCCACTTACCAGATAGCTCAGTGTAATATTAAGAAATAAAACACTGTTCAGCGCATCATTAAAACGCTAGTATGCCTGAAACAAGACAATCTATTTCTCAATTTGCATCCTGACTAAACAAGCTGCTTCTGTCAAAGCTGTTTTACAACATTGTATATTCTCTGCCCAATGAGTTTGGCCACTGGTAAGTGTTTGAATTAGATGTAAGGATATCTGGAAGCAATAAAAATGATAAAAACAACAATTCCAGAGAGTAGCACTCACTGCAAACGTAAAGTACTTTATTTACAGACACAACACAACACAGAACAAACCAGGCCCTAGAGAAAACCGCACTTCGCGTTAATGGCAGCGCCGTAACTTAAGGAGTTTTTTCCAGACCTTTGACCTTCTCTTTTCTCGTTCGGCCCTCAACAAAAAAATCTGAACCTTAAAAATACATGAATCTTTTCGTATTTTCCGAGAGTTCTTTACAAGGCACTTTGTAATGTAAGAACTCGAACGCTTTCACGTTGCGTGTTTTTTTTGCTCTGATGGGAACGCGACCTTCCGACGCACCTCCATGCGGCACGCATGAGAATCAAACCGCGTCTCGCCATCATCGACTGTAGAGCATAACACGGCGTCGGTCCTGCGGAGGAGCTTCGCGCGTTCATGCACCCACTCGACACGCAGCGCCGCTTGCGGCATTTGAGTGCAGTCATCACTTGCGGGGCCACCCTCTCTCGTACGGAATGCGCGCGCTCAGGAACTAGATATTTTTTTCTAGGCACTATACCGGTGGGTGGCCACAGGGCTCCGTGCCACAGGGTCTGACAACGACCTGATTTCGACCAATCAACGAGCTACAACTGCGCAAAGTTGTTCACGGTAGAACATGACGACACTAGGATGTAAGGACGGCTGGTTAATCGCAGGAAAGAGACGCGGAATTTTTTTTGTTTGAAATACGGCGTCTGTGTAGCGCGCAACGCTGCCATATGAGCAGAATGTGGTCGCCGCAAGCGTCTCTTTGATTGAGTTAGCTTGTTTGGGCACGGCCGGTCTGGACGCGCGCGTTCGCTCCCTCTTAAATAGAGCCTGTTTAGTGGCCCTTTAACGGTTACCGGTGATTCACTCCGAGCTTCGCCCACTCATCATCATTCACCCCGTGGATATGCTGTGAATTTTTTCGTGAACTTGAAAAACCCAAATGCAGAGCGGAAGGAAGGCCAGCAAATAAAAAAAAGAAACACATCTTCCCAAAAGGACCCTGATGGGATGCGAAGCAGCAGCGTTGCGCACGGTGGCGTCGCGGTTGAACGGCGCTAACGCGGGTGCTGCGGTGAGCGCTGGAAGATTCGTTTGAAGTGATGGCTGGCGTAGGTTTTGTAGTTTCTTCAGAGTGGGCACGGGCGCTGGACCGGAGCTGGCGCGTGTTTCGCCTTGAAGCGGCGAGCGTGCGGCAGGCGAGGGAGAGAGTGACGTCAGCGCGCACTGCGAGGGGAGCGTGACGTCAACGGCCAGCTGCGGCGTGACCTACTTGGCACCGCTCCAACACTGCGGCGAGGGGAGCGCGTTGTGGCGCGTTCGTACGGACGGAGGGACAGCGTTACACAGGCTAGTCAAGAGGTGCCTCGCATCTAAAAAAATTAACACCCTCTCCCTGAGGGGGCCATGGGGTGATGCGGAGCATCGCTGGGAGTTTCAAACGGGCATTTAACGTATTGGTTACAGGTTTGCAGTGTTTTCGGTGTTACTTTTGCGGTGAACCTTGCGTGTTATTAGAGAGTTTTAGTATAGCGGAAAGCAGCAAACGCAAAGATTTAGCGTTAATGTTAACGTTACCGTGGGACACACCGCGCATGCGCAGAACGTTAACGGTAACGATACCATTACGTGCCTACGCTATTTTCGGAAGATATCGTTCAACGCTAACGCTCGCAAAGAGACCCGTACGGCTGGCAAGATGGCGGCGTCAGTCGAAGTGAGACCGCTCGCTTCAGATCTCTCAGGACATCAGCCTGCATTGTTAAGCTCATTCACTACCCGCTCATGTTCGTATTTGCCTTAGGTTTGGCTAATTAAGGATCGCCAGCCTGTATTGGTGACTGCGCGCGTCGCCGTTTTCAAGATACGCTCTCAGTAAGCGGCGCACAAGGCTTAAAATGTGGAGTGCACTCGCTTTCACGCCTTCGTGACTGCGCGCGCGGCGCACGGAATTTCAGAGGCATGTCGCTTTGCTCACGTTTACGGTAGTCTCGTCGAGATGGCGGCACTACCACCGGGGCGTTCTCTTTTTGCATATCGGCTGTTTCAAGCTACAGCCAATTAAATAAAGCCGAGACGAGTAGTGCTTGAAATGACAGTAATGTTTGGCGAAGTATTCCTTCAGTCACAAAGGCGACTGGATAAGCCAGCCTTCGCAGGCACATGCATAGATGCGCACTCCTGGGCACTGGAGAAATGTTGCGGAAGCTCCGGGGCACTTATGACAAGTGGAAAATCCGCCTTCTCGAAGCGGAAATGTCAGCGAAATATCTAGTATATAGCATAGCCCGACGTTACGGGGGGGCCTCCCCTCGTGGACACGGACTGCCTGCGTTGCTGCTGGTCTGGTTTCAAGTATAATTTAAGCGCTCCTATGTCATCGCAACCTCGAAATGACAGGCAGTACGGGTGAGAAAGGAGACTCGATGGTGGCATTTTGAAACGAAGCGATGTTTTTCGGGTCTGCCGACACAGCACTAACGACACACACGATACTGGCTCAATGATTTTGTGGCGCACTTATGGCTTTAATAAGAGTTGTTATTGTTTTAAGGTACGTGTAGGTGTCGCCGTATATGCCTTTACGTTAGCTTTGGCGTTTCGCTCTCTTCCGCTATACTAAAGGTCTAGTTTGTGCCGCTAAGTGCACCAGCTTTACCGTAACGTGAACCTTACGCTAAATATTTACGTTTGCTGCTTTCCGATATACTAAAACTCACTATTACGTTGTTAACTGGTTCGTTACGACGCATCGCGTGACGAACCAACCATCGCAGAGTGTGGGTGATGTGATGCGTACTTACATCAACCCACCGCTGACGGAACTGTTGCTTCCATCATCACACAACCACCAACTTCTTTCATCGAGAAGGAGGAGATACTACTGAAGCGAAGCGCGCGCGCGCTCTCTACCGCTTTATTTATTGCAGCAGCTGTTGGAGATAGGGAAGGGAGAGGAGAGTAGCGCATGCGTAGTGTGAGTGCGGACGCCGGACGCGTGACATACCCGCGAGCAAAAGATGCTCCGCATCTAAAAGTTCACGCATCTCCACGAAGTGACATTGCTCTCATGTGGATT
>JABSTT010003090.1:0-32511 GCA_013339685.2 Hyalomma asiaticum
CCTTGCCCGGGCGCGCCCCTGTTGTTGTACAGTAAAAATGTTGCAAATGGCTCAGTATTTTACCTCCTCGTAAGGAAGTTAGGTTTTCGGACACATTCAATTACAAACCGAGTTATCGTCTGTGGAGCTCGTAGTTCAGTCGTAGAATACATTTTATTTTGACGGATTTTACTTGGAGAAATCAGTTTTGTCACTAAAGCATTTGCGGTAGGGTGAGGGCCTGAATGTTCCTTAGTGCTATCGCGTTAAAATTCATTGGAACATCACTACGTGAAGAGGCTTAGTCACACCGCCATCTCGCATCTCGCAAGCGTGCATTACTTTTGTAGGGACTGCGAGGTGAATGCACCGCTAGATTTGAAGCACGCACGCTTAAACCGATGGTCAAAGTGAGATCAACTGACCTGCCGGCTCAGCCAATGATGTTGCGGCGGACGCTACGTCTACGTCGACGCTCTTATTAGGCAAAGGCTCGTTACGTGTAAATCGCTCTGATATAAGTGACAATGACGTCCAGGTCGACTGCCGTCCAGTCTCCAATACGCACAACCCATTTAGAACCAGCGGGAACTGCAGTGATTGTAGATCATCTCTTCGTTCCATACAAACGCGGGCAAAAGGCGACGCGGCGCAAAAGACGAAAAGAAGACCATCGGGTGAATGTTAACGTGGCGGACAGCTTGATCCAGTTCGAAGCCAACGCGCCTGTCGATCACGGTGACGGGGTTCTCCGATTATTCCTTGTCAAGGACATCCACTTCGACGTCACATACGACAGCAACCTCAGACTCAACAGAGGACGCCAGGAGAAGTTCAACAAAAAATAATCAGATAAAGTCAGTGAAGAGCTGATAGCCGGAGCACCTTTTACCACCAGAACAGACTGAGGATCTGGCTGCGGAGGAGTTTGGACATCCCTCCACCCTTCCGAAATTTTCACAATTTGTATGTGTGTACGTGCACGCACACATAGAAGTGTAAACACGAATGTACTATCCAGCCGGAGTGGATTCACGGCCACAACACGGCGCTAGCTGTCTCTCTCAGCATACAGTTGCTGTATGCGCTCTCTTTAGGGACACATCATGCTGAAGTTGACGGTGCCTTAAGTGACGTTAAACCTCGGCTCGCGCAGCGCCTTGACACGGTTGATAAAGGGATTTCCTCCGGCCGCCTAAGCAGTGGTCAGTTTAGTTTGGGGAGGACGGTTAGTACAGTGCTTAGCGATTGAAAGCAATACTCGGACCGCGTGACGGCGGGCGCATCTTGTGCAACTGGTGCGTGGGTGAACACAAAGGGACCGAAACGAGTCTCTATGCTTGGAAGTCTCTCGCTTTCGTTGGGTACAACAGCGAATCGTCTCGGTGTCCCAGCGCAAAGCGATGAAAAAGGAAACAGAAATAATCGGCAGCTGCGCGCTTCGAGTATCGCGCTTCATTCGCTGAGCACTGTACATGAGGGCGGGTTGGATCATCCCGTCTCCCTCTCCCCCATATAATAACCTGGCTACGCCCCTGGATGAAACTTATGCCAAGTTTGCTTCAAGTCCATTTCTGATCTTGCACACCCGACGACGCAAAGTATTCGGAAACACTGGGACGCTTTATGTAGTGTCTTTTTCATACGAGGACAAAGTTCAAAAGCACAGTATTCGAATTCGTTGTTTGAAATACTCGAATTCTGGCAGGCCATTAGCAGAAACATAAAGTAAATAGATGTGTGCTGACAAAAATAGTGTCTTCACTTTGGTGCCAGGACAAGAAGCATTGTTCTGCATGGTCACTAGAAGCAGCTCTCTCTGTCTCTGTCACACACACATACACACACACACACACACACAACACACACACACACACACAACACACACACACACACACACACACACACACACACACACACACACACACACACACACACCACACACACACACACACCACACACACACACACACACACACACACACAACACACACACAGTTAAAGGAAGCATGATGTATTGGGGTTTCCCCGTCGTGTCAAAAGCACGCGTAAGATTACGAGGCATCATCTTACGTCATCGAACCCACGACCTGAAGCTGCTACATTGTGGCGTAGAAGGGACAGGACGGTTGCGTTTAGCTGGCTCTGGACTTCTCTGTTTTCATAGCGAAATCGGTTTTGCGTTTCATTCTTATCGCGAGGGCTTTTGAAGCGATTGGCTAGGGAGCTCGGCTTTTTCTAGAATATGGTATAGAGTTCATAGGCGTGCGCACAGGAGGAGAGGGGCACAACCACCTGATTATGCCGCCCACCCGCTCTCCCCCCTGCTCCCAAAGTCAGGCCATTACATTGGCCTGCCTTTTTACCGGCGTGGCCTCAGTAACTGGCTGCGGTGCAGTTAAGCTTCGTTCCCCTTAATGGAGAACCATGGGCACCCCTATGATGGGTGCGTTGCTTTATTTTTCCTTTTCAACAACGTGATATCCTGGGTGACCTCGTTGCTTTCTGAATATTCCCAAGTTCTTTAAATCGGCTAAGGACGTGGACAAAGAAACGAGAGCGTTGTGCGCCCCCTCCCCCTTTTCTCTTTCTTTGGCCGGGAAAGGGTGAAGGCGGGGGGGGGGGGTAGTAATACCGGATGTAACTCTAAAATGAAGCACTTGTTTTTGGGCTATTTGATGAAGTTAGCTTACTAAACAGTTAGCTTACTAAACAGGAAGAGAATAGAACAAAGGAAAGGCGCTCGTCTGTATCTTTCCTTTATTCTATTCTCTTCGTAGTTTCTTTTTGCGCCTGAACATGTTTAGCAACTGTAACATGTTCACTGCAGTCCTTCCAATCGACCTGACTTCATAATGTGACATTGTGCACTCGACATAAATGGCTACTGTTCACAGAGCAAGTTTCGCCTACTGCCTTGTAGCTTTAGGCCGCATGCTTCAACGCCCCCGCCACCCTCCTCCGTGTAGGTTTTAAGTGAGTTAGTGTTATTATAGTCCCAGGAAGAACAGGGTGCGTGTATTCGCGTATACGAACGTAACGTCGCACATAGTGGGAGCCCACGTTGCACCGAACTAATCTCGACCCAAGTGTGGGACTGAGTGACAGTGACTTATGGTCGCCGAATGTGAAGACACGCCGCTGTGTAGGCAAGTGTGTGTGATCCGCTGTCGACGAGCTTACAAAGCGCAGATGCTTCGGCTTGTTCGGGGCTGGACGTATTACGCGGCATCAACCTGTATACCAGCTGCTGGGGCAAGGAACCCTGCGGCATTCGACGAGCTCGCTGAATAAAGCAACATACGCTTGAGAGATAAACTCTACGGCAGCAGTTTTGTATACTCTATAGATCTATGGGAACACGTGTATAACTGTATACGTCTCCAAAATACGCACTAGTTTGCAGAACTGTATTTAATTGTAATGCGTTTTCTTTTGGTTCTGCCACACGAAGCTCGTATTAATTCGCATCTCGAGGCTAGTTGACCTTATCCAACTCGCCGACGTTTCCGTCCTTTAACTTTATAATACCGCCCTTCCGTCAACCATTTACTTACAAAGCCTACAACGGTGTAACTCACTAACGTCACACGACCCAATAAGTTACGGATAATAATAATAATAATAATAATAATAATAATAATAATAATAATAATAATAATAATAATAATAATAATAATAATAACTGATAACTCGGATATCATTCTATGAAATGAACGAAGCTTTTAAAATCAAGAAATATTCTGAGAATTTCAGCGCGGGGGGCTATACCATGAAAGGAAATACGAATGCTTTCCGTCCCGGTCCCCCCTGCTCGGTCAGTTCTGTTTGTCAAGGCGGAATTGAACAATCCCTGACCAATCTCAATGCTCTGATCGGTCAGTCCTGCCTTCATAAGCAGAACTGACCAATCAGGGTCAGTTATGCTTGTCGACATGGCGAACTTTTTGGCGACTTCTGGCTAAGGCCTCGATTCAATAATGTTCTTCGGCGCGGCGGCTTTTCAGCGAATAGAGGACAGTATTCTCTCTATTTTTCTTGGTTTTAAACCCACACTGGAAGGCGCACATGACCTGCCATTCGGCTATCCGTCTCGTAACTCGTGTATCGCGTAATTAATTTAGGTGTAGGAGGTACTGGTGCATCCCCGAGCCACATCGCAGCAAAATGCAAGTTTGCGTACTGTTTTGCGCTCCGCGAGGCGGCGATTTTCGACTAGTTTTCTGAACCCCAGATGGTCCAAATTTCCGGAGAGCTCCACTACGGCGTCTCTCATAACCATAGCTGGTCGTGGGACTTACAAATCAATCAATCAATCAATCAATCAATCATCAATCAATCAATCAATCAATCAATCATCAACTAGTTCTCTAATGCTTCTGTTAAGGTCGTGCTTCATAGGATCATCTCTTTTGTTAAGTTTATCTATGGTTAGACACTGGCACAACGGGTTGCATCAAAGTACGTCGTTCTAGAGGAAGCTCTTCACGAAATGAAGAAAATTATTATGGGCTTGCACTATATGTATACCGACAGTGTACTTTTCATGGGGCGACGCAGGGATATTCGCGCCATAGAGGTTGATAAGCGGTGTGTAAGCATTAAAGATACTTCTTAAGGCATTTTCCGCCGTTCATGGTGCGCGTGTGTAGGTAAAACAGTTGGTTATAACATTTTACATGGTCAACTTGTTCGTTTACTGTAGGCCTCTGCCGCATCAGATAGATGGGTGTAGATGTGACAATAAGGAATGGACAGTGGGTCCGTATCCCATTAGTTCACATTGTTGAGATACAAGACTGACTAATGATCGGTTCCTGTAAGACTACTGTCGTGTTCAGTAAACTTTTCAAAAAATGACGCCTTTAATGACAAGATTAACCGCACAAAGCGAATTTAATACGGGAGACTTAACGCTCTTCGCAGACAAGGCTTTGTACAACTCTTTTCACCCATGATTACCTATACTGTTCCCTTTGAATTTGAAGCGAGCGGACAGAGATGAAACATGTCATAAGCGCCCCCTTTTTATTGGGTTGGTGTCCGTGGATCATGGTTGTGACACTTACGCTCCCAAGCCCATCCTGCGGCGAGTCAGAGAACCAAGCCCCCAGGCGTTCCGAGCACTACCATCATATGAAGGGGGCAGTACAATTGACATTGAAGAACGTCAATATAATTACGGGGTTTTGATTGTGCTGTATTCTACGGGGCTATATAGGATGGAAGCTTTTATTACTAGTGAGGCGCAAAAAGTGGTGTGGCGACCTCACAGGTGATTTTTTTTAGATATGGCGGATTTTGGCGACTTTTTGATCGCCGTTTGTCGATATTGACTCCAAACTCAGTGGAAACCCTGCCTGCCGGCCACTGCGCGTTTCTGTGCGAGCGTGCGTCATGAATATCCTCCATGTTTTGTTCCTTGTGCTGGTGCAGGTTGAATGCTTTCATGTGTTTCCTCTCCAGTATGTAAAAGTATTTGGCACAACTATTTCATTTTAGCTACTGTGCCTCTTAAGAGTGTTCACCATAACGCCAAATGCAAAGTAAACGGGAACCATCAACGAGATGCAGTGTCATAGCGACCTCTTCTTACAGTATATGCGAGTGTTTTGTGAGAGCACGATTGGGCTTATGCAATACCTGCCAACGGTAGACAAGGGTAATAATCTGACACATGCACTTACATCACAACCTATACTTATCCTTTGGCGCGTAGTTTCGTGACTGTCACTTAGCGGTCCCGCGACGAGCCTTAATTGTGATTAAGACGTACTTTTATCGCTGTGTTGGGAAAAGTTTCCGTCTTACTATCCAATTCCGGATAGTGTGTTACACGAGGATGATGCATGACGCAACAGTGAAATCTGAAACTGATTGGCTGGCTTTTAATATCACTTGGCCTTTACTGTGGTGTTGTTAGTATGGCGCAAAGTAGCACACTTCTTTAGTTTGATGAGCGCATCTTTTTGGTCCTAAAATGCCAAATTATAACTTTTCGTGTCACGGTCACACAATCATGCGAAAAAAGCAGCGTGTTCACCTATTAAAAACAAAACTTTAGTTGCTACAGCATGTGTTAAATATTATGGTGGTGCTCAAGACAAATGCAGACGAACACAGGTTCAATTTAGCCGAATTATTCTGTACAACGCTTACAGTCACGTATTTTGACTAGATGACCTTCTTAAGTATACCTTGCATATCACGGAAGATGACAAAAAGAAAAAATCACAGCATATCCACGGGGTGAATGATGATGAGTGGGCGAAGCTCCGGAGGGAATCATCGGTAAACCGTGAATCTTTCGCGTAAATCGCCCAGTCGATCATCATGTAAAGGCGTGAGAAACACTGTATTCGTACGCTGGGATCTCGCGCTTAAGGGGGATATGCTGTGCTAGAGCCAGGCCTGCGCAGAACTGCAGGACAGTGACAGCGTAAGCAGGAGGAGCTACTTTCTTAGAGGCCACTTTAAACGCTTGAGGAAACTAGTGCAAGTAGAAGTGGTAGGTATCTCCTGCGCCATAACTTATCATTTTGCCAAGTAGGGAAGTACCCACTACGCCATAATTACCAGTGCCTTCGTAATGGGTTCAAAGCTACAAAGCACGCAGCTCTGTGTTCTTTCAAATGATGCCTCGACGTCGTTATACAATCCATTTTCGCGTCGTGTAGCGGTGTATTACTATTTTTCAACGTAACATTACGTTTGTTAATGCGATTCCGCGGGAGACATTATACCTGTTTAGGTCTTTTAGCGATAATTTTTCAACCACAGGCGTAGCTTAGTGGTAGAACGCTCGACTGCCACGCCGAGAGCCTGGTTTCGAATCCAGGCAGAGGACACAACCTTCGGAATTTTTTTTTTATAAAAGTAGACGTGGCTACGTACATCACCAACAACGAACACCATGGGATGTACAGACCCACGCCCTAAGGAGCTTCGCCCCTAAAATTATGAGGACATAGTATGTGCGTGCAAATGGCCTGGTGTAGGGTACAAGCTGCTACTAAAGGTCAATGTGCACTGTCTTTTTATCTGCTAAAGATGAGCACGAAGTCAATACCGAACCATTTCAGTCACGTAAGAATGGAAACATTGTTGACCGAACACAAGTTAGTATGCCAAAGGAAAGAGGGACGCCAAAGAAGTTAAACTGTGAGCCTGGGTGATGCCATTGCCTCGTTCCACGGCAGATCACTCCACTTTCACATTGATGAACAGATCCCTAAAGACGATTTAGAACAGAGAATGTCGCAGGAGCCAACGTTTCGACAAGTGGACTTGTTCTTCGTCAGGACGGCGACTGCCTTCTCCAGCTTTCGTTTATGTACGCCATTGCACGCTCTCCCCCGTCCACAGAAGGAGAGGAGAAGAAGAGCGGCATGTACGAACAGCAGTATAATTATATTAGTCACGCTAACACCTGTCACCCAACTCCCCCCCCCCCCCCTTTTTTTTTTTTTCTGTTGTGCGGACGTGCCGCTCTTCTCTCCTGTGGACAAGGCAGAGTGTGCAATGGAGTACATAAACGAACGCTGGAGAAGGAAGTCGCCGTCCTGACGAAGAACAAGTCCACTTGTCGAAACGTTGGCTCCTGCGACATTCCCTGTTCTAAATCGTTTTTAGCGATCTGTTCATCAATTCAAGCCTCCACCTTCCCCTGAGCTTCTCTTCTAGTTCCTCTCTCACATGTCATACGAACGTTCCACGTCATTCGTGCACTAACGTGACATTGTACAGCGTCTTTATATTACCAATTAATTGCAACAAACGTTTTTCTTTATGTAACAATAGCCCCCCACCGCTTACAATTGCCCCCCACCGCCGCTGTGCACACTTCAATGCGCGTCGCCAACCGCCTATCCACACTTCGGCTGTGACAGTGCTGCCGCCTGTAGGTCTAGTCGCGGCCATCAGAACCGTACACGTGCTAATTTTGAGCTCTGCGTGACATATTATGACGGTTTTGCTAATTAGCCTAACGGAATTAACAGTGTTATGATTATGAATTAGTTAAAGAGAGGGGCGATGTACGTCATGCGTCAGTAAGGCCAAAGAATTGTAGCAGTCTCGCGAGAAATGCGAAGCATCGAAAGCGAAAGCAGCTATATTCGAAAATTTCACGAAGTAAGGTTCGCCGTCTCATTTCTTAATCGTATGTGCCGCAGTAGACAACAGCTTACGAATGAGCGAGCTCGTCTTCAAGTGCACGAGGAAACATGTGCATACACCTCGTTCGGTCAGCGACAGCGCTCGCTGTCTTGACGCTGGCGGTATGAACGGCGCTACAAGTATACAAGTGAGCAAACGCTTCGCGTTGTCTGTAGCTTCAGCGCTTCATTGACATACACTTGATATTGCACTGCATGAAACACTAGGCACACGATAAAACAGCCCACACAGAGCCGCCAGTCGTCTCTAGTTCTCCAGCCTCATCCTCGAGATCACCTCCGACATGCAAGCGCGCGGCCCTGCCCGCATACCTTGCAGGCCTGTGCTCAGCCGCATCCACGGAGAGCCTACCATTTCCACCATCACTGGTTTCGCCTATAGTCCTCCTTCGCTGGTGGAAACGCTAGAAGAAGGGGTTTATATAGTCTGTAGTGTGTGGAAAAGCGCAAATCAAATGGGCCGAAGTTACGTCGAATGCGATCATTTCGCGCATTGCGCTGAAAGCGCATTTATTCAATTCCTCTGACTTGTGGTCGCTTATTTAACGCAACTGTATATAATGTAACAAGTAGGTTCTCTGGTAATTGCCGTGATTGTGCTCCTGAGTTACGTAAAAGAAGTGTGCTGCGTAGGTGTAGGGACAAGACGACACGTGAATTGAAGCCGAAAAAGTCGCGCATCTAAAGGACAGCTGTGTCGGCGCTCCATACGTAGCTCTACTGGATAAGGAGTTGCGTTCTTTATCGGGGGCTGAGCAATCTTGCCTAGACTGCACTTCAGGCCTTATTTTTTTTATTGTTTTGATACGTGATGTAAATGAAGGTGTCAGAACAATAAAGCTTCAGTTGTTAGTCAGCGCATGTGTGTCGTCCTGCCTTTATTTGCCGCTGTGTGAGCGCGCTGCCCTTACCCATGGTGAACCAACTCGATCGAAATCTGTTTTTCGTTTGGTTCAGCCGAAGCTAGGGAAGGCGCGTCCCAGCAGTCTATGCTGCCGGCGACAGGATGCCAGGGGCGGTGCTTCGCTGTCAAAACAACCCCCTGAAATTTTCTTCATACCCCCTATTTCGACCGTTTTCCGCCCATGATATTTACCCACGTAGTGCGTCGTGTAACACCCCCCGAAACGCACCGTATGACATTTCACGAAACATATTTCAGGATACGCTAGTGCAATATGGCGCAAGAAAATTCCTTTTCGCGAAATTCACTTGACGTGAAAAGTGGCACTTTGCCCATTTCCTGGGGCCAAGATAAGGTATCGGGGTCTAAGCTTTCGGTCTGTAAATTGAGAATCGCCGTCCGCGATGTGCTTGGTCGGAGTAACACGAAACCCTTTGGGATGCTTCACCAACCGCGAACTCCTCGGATGAACGCGATATGCACCTCAACGCTGACCTCGGAAGTTCACTTAGCCCCGATTTCTTCGCTTCCACGCTGACGTTGCGTTGGCAACGCTGAGGCGTCGATAAACAAATCACGGCGTGAAGAAAAAAACGCTGACGTGATTCCGCAAGCCTCGGCAACTCAACCTTCTGTGACGCCCTGAGCGTGGCGCCTGTTGGCTGGGATTACGTCCACATGGTTGCCAGACCGCTCGAGGATGCGGTGACCTTTAGTGGCGCTTGACCTTACGAGAATCTATTCCGCTTGTCCATCACGTGACCACGGCTTATTTATCGAGATTTGTCCTCCTTAAATTTTTTATGACTAGTCTTCGAGGTTGTCAGGTGACCTCTGTTAGCATTTTCCTTCCTGCGCGTCAGTCAGCAACGCTGTGCAGAGCCTGCAAGACACGTTTTAGCGGTTTTGGACAACAAGAGCAGAAAAAAAAAAAAGACTCCCACCTGCCGCTATTCATTCTGGCACCCACTTGTCCTTTCTAAAATAAATAAATAAATAAATAAATAAATAAATAAATAAATAAATAAATAAATAGAAGAGGGCAGGCTTCCCCACTCTCTCAGGTTGTTTCAGTTAACACTGAATGGATTCAAGCTTTGAGCGGGCCATTTCGATGTGAGGCTGCAATCGCGTCGTGCATTGACCTCAAGGCGTCCGAGAAGTCATTTTTGGAAATCTGAGAAACCCAAGCGTAAAAAAAAATGTGTTTTTCTTTTCTTTTATTTACGCCAGTTTATTGAGTTTAGCCTTGTCTCATTAACAGTTCCGTGACCTGCTTCCAGAACTGCGACAGCAATTCGCAAAAGACCGCTTTTGAAGGTCTTAGTTATCACATGTACCACGTCCTTAGTTCTGTTAATTTGTAATCCCCTTTCCCTCAGTCACTGCAAGCAGGGATTTAAACACCAACCCCCAACACACCCCCTAACACAGAGTAAGAAAACGGTACCGATCAGTCGCAGAGGCGCCTGTGAACATGTGAGCCAAATGTTATTGCACCTTGCCGACCAGGGAATTCGCAATACAGATAGAAAGCGCCTGCTCTGCTTGGACGAAAAGACATAACTGGGTGCACCTACTATAGGTAGCTTGAGGCAGGAATAGCATTGGCTCATTCCATGATAACGGAAATAGAATCTGCTATGCTTTCATTTCTTCGTTTTTTATTCCACAAATGAAGCTAATGCGAAAAAAAAGAAGAGCGACGAAAAATGTCAAGCGACTTAGTAGGCCCTACCAAGTGACGTCATTTGTTGAGATGGTGGGCGCTTTGCAGCTGTCTTCCAAATCGAATTGCTAATTCCCTGATGAGTGCAGTTCAATATTTCGCTCACATGTTCACGAGAGCCCCCGCGACCGATCGACACCGCTTTCTGACCAAGATCAAAATGTGTTGCAAGATCTCTTTAACCTAATAATAATTATATAACATTACAGTTATATAACCCATAGCAATATCGAGAAGAAGCGCAGCTAGCAAAGCAACCAGCTCGTCGCAGCAATTTTCTGCAAAATGACCGAATTTAGCGACGCCTATCGCTGTAACAGCTTGTCGTTTATCAGCAAAAAAAAAAAAAAAAAAAGTCACCATATCGGAACAGTGAACGTGGCAGGATTCAAGAACAGCTAAATGACAGTTGACTCCGGCCCATATACGAACAACTTGAGGGATAATAAGCGCTGGAGGTTTTACATGCCAAAACCACGATGTCAATGACGAGGCACTCTGGAAATTTGAAGCATCCTTCGGTTCTTTAACGTGCATAACAAACGCGCACTGCGAGGGTTCTTTATCATTCGCTCGTTTACCGCAAACGCAACCGCCACGACCGGAGTCGAACCCGCTTCTTTCGGGTCAGAAGCACCCCACTGTGTACCACAAGCAGGCCTCATGTGCCCTCCCAGCCCGCTCCAGGGCGACCTCCTGGCATTGTACACTTTCCTCCGGGCGCGTAGGCCTCAAACGCTCGATATCTCGCTCGCGCAACTTGCGCAATTCGTCATACAACCACTTTATCGTTTTAGTCCGCCCAAAACCTCGTCGCCCAACGACGGTTTCTATATCTCTCGCTCTCCGAGTGAGTCGGCGGTACATATATAAGTGCCGGCGGACTCGCCCTTGAAACGCGAGGACGACCTTGGTTGTCTTGTCAGAGCTCGCGCATTGATTCGTCGCTTCGTCCTCCCTCGTCCCCTGCCTTGAAACGAACAACTTTGCGCGACATAACGCAACCCATTTAAACACGTGCTGAGTTGGGTAACTTATGCGGAAGCGGTGGATCCGGTAGCGCGATGTATACACGCACCAAGAAGCCGCCTCCTGGGTAGGTTCCTCCCTCGTACTTGTGAAAGAGATGCTGGCACGCCGTGCGATACCGGATACTCACTCCCCGCTCCATGGCTACGCCCTGATGCAGGCGCGAAGGTCAGAGAAGCTGCTATGCATAAGTGGAAAGATTTGAAGGCACGAGCAGAAATTCCATATGAGCGTTTATCTCGTGAAACGGAAACCTTACGTTCCCTCTATTACACTTCTTTTAGGCCCGTATTCATGAGCCTACTTTATGCTTATCGCTTGTTTTCATTATCGCCCTTGGGACATTAAAGGTCCCATGACACCAAAATTTCAAACACGAGATGCTTGCGTTAATTGGTTTTCCTGCATACGAAGGCAATCTTGACCAAGTATTAGCGGCGAACGTCGCCTCTAATTAATTTTAATATGGTTTCAAAGTAAGCGGGAATGCTCATCCGAGCTTGCAGCACCTCGCGACATCGCCACTAGTGTGACGTAGTTTGTGGGCCATCTGTGACGTTTCACTTTTGTAAGTTGATATCGTGACGTCACAGAGAGAAACGGGCGCGCCGCGCTATGGCCTCCGAGCGTAGCCTCCAAGATCGGCTCTCGCAGCTAATCGCGGAGGCCACGCCAAAAGCCGTATTTTTCTGCTTCCTCTCCGTGTTGGTCGCTCAAGCGTACATTGTACACACGCTATGATGCAAAGCGAGTGTGGCGAGCTGGTCTGGCGCTCGCGCTCTCCGCAACGTCACCGAATCTTGAGCTCAAGTGATCAGTGCATGCGCTCACTTCCGACAGCCGCCGCGCTAGCCCCGCGGCGCTAGTTTCTTGCAGTTTTTGGCGCGCGTTTCGAAGCTTCATTAAAACTGAACAAAAGTAACGATGCTGTGACTAATTAGACTTCGCGCTGAAGAATTTGCCACTCCATGCCGTGATTACAAGACATTGTTCTACTCATCAGAACATAAAAGTCTCCAACAAAAAAATAGCTGTCATGGGCCCTTTAAGGCACGTGAAGGTAGAATGGTAATCCTTGCGAAAGGTTATCATACGGCATGTTTGTAGATACTGGACTAATTTGTTCGTGAACCATATGATAACGGCACAGTGGATATAAAGAAGACAAACGATAGGGATGCGGTAGGTTTACGAGGCCTTAGTTTCTGCTTATTACGCTTACGCCTGCGTATGTACAATTATGAGGTCGTTTAAGTGTGCAGGGATTGGGCGGAGATAAAAGCCATCGATCACGACCTTTGAATATCCTGTCTGCGCTGGATGGATCTCGGGGGTATAGATGATCGGAGCATGCATAAGTGGACCCAATGGACTCTGAAAGAATATTGCCCCAATCACTCCAGGGGACTAGCGCCCCTATAGGGGCTCCGAAAGCGAGGATTCGGAGTGATTCTAAATCTCATGTCATTTAATTTTTATTTTAAAGGGTTTTGTCTTCAAAGGGTTTTGTCCGAAAAGGGTTGGGTTTTTAGGGGCGAAGCTCCTTAGGGTGTGGGTCGTTCCCTCCTCTGTCGTAGTAGTAGTAGTAGTATGTATGTAGCCACCTCGCGCCGCCGGGAGGCTCGCGCTCGCCCTCGGCGCGTGCCTCCCGGCGCGCGAGCTCTCTCACTCTTCCATCTGCTGTCTTGTGTGAGAGAGAGAGACAGAGAGAGATAGAGCGAAAGGCGCGCGTTGACTATGGAAACGCTCTTTCTTCGACGAACGCTGTACCAGCTCGCAAAGAAGGAGAACGCGCCCTCACCCGCGAGAGACAACGTTGGCGCAGGCAGCGTCTTCTAGCGAGTTTCTTGATTGAAAAATACCGACTGCTCGCACTGGATCTTGACTTACAATGAAGTGCCGGTGGGAGATTTCACTTGTGCGTAGTTGAAACATAAGGACGCGTAGAGTGCGCGTTAACTAAATTAATCCGGAACTCGGCACGATCTACGATGAACATCCGGAGCTTCGCCCACTCATCATCATTCACTCCGTGGATATGCTGTGAATTTTTTGTAGAGGGGTGGTGCAACAGTGATGAAGCTACATTTGGTATGCCACGCATGAAACTTGATGGGCAGGTGACAGCGTCGTGAGAAAAACCCGTCCTAGTCATACGCTGCTCTGCCAAAAAAAGTAAAGCGTTGAACGTTTTCACACAGAAATGCGGGCGACAAGCTTGCAGGGAAAAACCACCGCAATGAGATGCGCGAGCTGCAGCGATAATAAAAGGGTCGGGATTACGTGGCGAGTGCAAGAGTGCGTGAAGTACGGAGATGGCTGTGCAACGCGTCGGCGACAAGGCGAAGACAAGTGACGCTCGCCTTTTCGAGGTGGGTGAATGCATATGAATGAGAACCACGAATGATCCTAGCAGAACGATTTTGTGCGAATTCTAGATTATTTGGGAGGCCTACTTCGGATGGGTTCCTGATGGGACAACAACAATTTCTCGGGTTTTACAGTCCAAAACCACGATATGGTTATGCATTTTTGTAAAATTATTTAGACCGTATTTTGTTGTACTCCTGCGTGTTTAATTTAGAACTGTATATTTATTCTTCAATATGTATTGTTGAACTGTGTCGACATGACTGCTGCCATCGCCAATGAGGGGGCCTGCGGCTTCGTCAAGCTGTCTAGACGACAGCTTTTATCGCCCGCCCCTTCGTATCATGTACTTGATGCGAAAATAAATGTCATTGTCATTATGAGAGACTCCGTGAAGGAGGGCTCCGGGTTCTTTAACGTGCACTGACGTCGCAAGGGCCTCAACATTCCGCCTTCATCGAAATGCAGCCGGCATTCGATACCGCGACTTCCTACGTAAGTGGTTGTGCTTATTACCGTTTTCCACGCATAGAATTGGATGCATTAGAAGTGCTACAGCGAAAATCCGTCGAGTCCTTTTATTATTTTTTATGACCACAGAAAGGAAATGCTCGCACGATGAGGGTACGTTATCCCGTATCACTTTGTGCAGCATTCCTGAGAATACGAAAACTACTCTTGCTCGATATTTTATTAAGGAGACCCCAGCAAACGATCGTAGCCCTTCTCTCTAAAGCATATACGTTGCATTTTCAACGGACGTAGTCTATCTCATAAAAAAAATAAGATCAACTGCACCGTCGAAGGCAGAATGAGCACTATCGGTGAGCGGTCATGTCTTGCAGCGTGGCTATTATGAGCTCCTTACAATGGCCCATGCTGGTGGCAGTGGCGTCTGCCGCCGACGCCGCCGGCTTATTCTATTCCGCTATCGAGGAATAGAATAAAAGACTGAAAGAAAAGATTGACAGAGCGCGCAGGAAGATATATATAGCTTAGGCTGTCACTGCAGGGCGTCCTCTGCGAAGGCCTGGTGGTGTTTTTTTTCCCATTAGAACTCATAGCGGTTGCGAACACCCGCGACGGCGGCGGACACCATCGCCACCAATTTCGGCAATTGCAAGGAGCCCATAGCACCTCAAGAAGTTCCAGAAAGAGGAAGCAGACGACGAGAGAAGAAGAAGAGGAAGCAGAAGAAACACGTGGAAGAGGAAGAAGAGGGGCGCGGGAAGATTAGTTTGTAGCGACAGCTAGCGGCAGCAGCATCAGCGTCGCATTAAAAATGACGAAACGCTCGCTCTTGCACGAGGCAGGTGCCGCTGCCACGGGCCTGCGCGCGCTAGCGTTCCATTTCAGTCAGTAAAGTACTCTGAATCACAGCGGACGCGTCGGGCTTGCATTCTTTATGATAAGTTCGAGACTTCGTCGGTCTGCGAGGTCGCACATCGCCACAGTTTGGTGACCCGGACGTGATAGTGGCCATACGTTTCCGTGGCAGAAACGACCATGGAACGGACCGACAGTACGAGTTCTCGAGACCAGCACCCCTCCGAGCAACGCGGTGAGCCCTCCTGCTCAACCATAGCTGTCCGCCTTCCTCAGTACTGGGACCAGCACCCGTCGGCGTGGTTTCTTCAGGCGGAATCACAATTTCAAGTTGCTGGTATCCGCTCTCAAGCTACGAAGTTCCACTACGCTGTTGCGTCACTCTCGCCCACCGCCATCGACGAAGTAGCGGATCTGTTGAGCACCTCGCTGTCTGCGAACGCCTATGACGATCTCAAGGCGACCCTGCTACAGCGCACGGCAGTTTCACAGCGTTCTCGTATCCAGCAGCTCCTGTCCGCTGAAGAACTCGGCGACAGACGCCCCAGTCAACTTCTTCGCCGAATGAAGAAGCTGCTCGGAGACAACGCGAGATCCATCGACGACGCGCTGTTACGCGAGTTGTTTTTACAACGACTACCGGCTAACGTGCAGAGGGTTTTGGCGACAGCTTCTACCATGGACCTCACCGGACTTGCCGCGTTGGCCGACAAGGTGATGGAAGTAGCCGCCCCAAGCATCGCAGCCACGACAGCGTCTACTGCTGAGGGCGTAACCACGCTGCGAACGCTGCCGTCTTCTTCGACACCACATTCATCGCTCGACGCCCTGTGTGAGCGTCTCGAACGCGTCGTCTCTGCAGCTGAACATCGCCGCGCGTCACCTCGTTCTTCACGCCACCGAAGTTCCAGCAAGTCGAGACGCACGCCCACCAGCCGTCACGCGTCGCCAAAGCCTGGCGTCTGCTACTACCATCGCCGTTTTGGAAACGACGCTCGTCACTGCCGGCGCCCGTGCGCGTGGCAGGGAAACAGGCCGGCCGACCTCTGACGGCGACAAGTGGTCCGGCCCAGCACACAAGTCGCCTCTTCTACCTCACAGACAGAGCCACTGGACAACGTTTCCTAGTCGACACAGGAGCAGACGTAAGCATCATTCCTGCTCAACGCTCCGACCGAAAAGCGACACCTGTGTCGTTTTTGCAAGCCGTCAACGGTACCAAGATTCCCGTTTTCGCATCACGCTCCGTCATGCTCAATCTTGGCCTCCGACGAGCGTTTCGCTGGATTTTCCTGGTTGCAGACGTCCGACGCGCCCTCATCGGAGCTGATTTCCTGCACCACTATGGACTCCTTGTCGACGTGAAACAGCGTCGTCTTATCGACACTGTCACTCACCTGACCGTTACCGGCGCCCCTGCAACAACCACATCGCCGATTGCGCCCATATCTTCTATGCTGGAACAACCATTCGCCGAGCTCCTCCGTGAGTTTTCCACTCTGACACGCCAGCCGGACTGGACGCAACCGGTCCAACACGACGTTTGTCACCACATCGTCACCTCCGGCCCTCCGGTCTATTTTCGACCTCGGCGTTTGTCCCCTGAGAAACTCAAGGTTGCTCGCGCGGAGTTCGAGCACATGCTCGCACTCGGTATCATCCGACCTTCTTCTAGCAACTGGGCGTCTCCGCTTCACATGGTACCTAAGAAGACTGGAGATTGGCGTCCATGTGGCGATTACCGCGCGCTCAACAACATCACAGTTCCTGATCGCTACCCGCTTCCGAACATCCAAGACTTCACGGTAGCGCTGCACGGCGCGACGATCTTTTCCAAGATTGATCTTGTTCGCGCCTATCATCAGCTACCAGTCGCCGAGGAAGACATTCCGAAGACCGCTATCACCACACCTTTCGGTCTTTTTGAATTCCTCCGCATGCCCTTCGGCCTACGAAACGCTGGCCAATCGTTCCAGCGTTTCATCGACTCCGTCACACGAGGCTTGCCATTCGTCTTTGCCTACATCGACGACCTCCTTGTCGCAAGCCCTTCCGTTGAAGAACATGTTCAACACCTGCGGTTGTTGTTCTCCCGCCTTGCCAGCCGAGGAATCGTCATCAACGCCGCCAAAAGTGAATTTGGTCGACAGGAACTCGAGTTCCTTGGACACGTAGTCGACGCGAACGGCATTCGGCCACTCCCGTCCAAGATTCGCGTAGTCGAAGATTTTCCACGGCCGACTACAATGACCAAGCTTCGCCAATTTCTCGGGTTCGTCAATTTCTATCGACGGTTTATACCCGATTGTGCACGACTTGTGGCCCCTCTAGACGATCTGCTAAGCTCGAAACGGAAGCAAGAGCTTCAGTGGACTGAAGAAGCCGCCAACGCATTCACAAGAGCCAAGTCTGCCCTCGCCACTGCAACGCTGCTGAGACATCCGAAACCAGACGCACCGACTGCTGTCATGACAGACGCCTCGAACAACGCTGTTGGCGCCGTTTTGCAGCAATTGATCAACGGTACATGGCATCCACTCGCTTTCTTCTCCAAGAAATTGAAGCCTGCACAGACCCGTTACAGCGTTTTCGGCCGCGAGCTACTCGCCGTGTACTTGGCTGTCCGTCACTTTCGGCACTTCCTAGAAGGTCGTCAGTTTACTGTCTTGACCGACCATAAGCCCCTTGTGCACGCGATGAACCGATCGGCGTCTTGCTACTCGCCTCGCGAGAGTCGACATCTCTCTTACATCTCGGAGTTCACAACAACGTTCCGTCATGTAAAAGGCACCGACAACATTCCTGCCGATGTTCTGAGCCGCGTCGATGCAGTCTCCACACCAACCGCAGAGCCTTCCATCATCGACGTCGGCCTACTCGCCACTCACCAGCGTGACGACACCGAGCTACGTACCCTCCGAAATTCGTCAACGTCTCTGCAACTGGAGGACGTCGTTTTGAGTTCCGATGGTACTTCGGTAGTCTGTGATACTTCTACTGGCACACCCCGACCTTTCATTCCGGCACCGCTCCGCAGACGCCTGTTCGATGCGGTACACAGTCTTTCGCATCCCGGGATTCGCGCGACACAGAAGCTCATTTCCAGTCGCTACGTTTGGCCTCAGCTAAACGCACAAGTTCGCGACTGGGTGCGCTGCTGTTTGCTGTGTCAACGCTCCAAGATCCATCGACATCCCGTCCCCCCTACGAAGTCTTTCCTTCCACCGGACGCGCGTTTTGACACCGTGCACTTGGACCTCGTCGGCCCTCTCCCACCTTCCAAGGGCTACAGCTACGTATTGACATGCATCGACCGCTATACACGGTGGCCAGAAGCTACACCCATCGCCGACATATCAGCGCCCACAGTTGCAGCAGCCTTCGTATCTACTTGGATTGCAAGGTTTGGCTGCCCATCTACTGTAGTCACTGATCGCGGTCGGCAGTTTGATTCGGCGCTCTTCAACGAACTCCTCAAGCTTCTCGGAACGACGCGCCTCCGCACGACCTCATACCACCCGCAAACAAATGGATTGGTCGAGCGTTTCCACCGGCATCTCAAGTCCTCCCTCATGGCACATGGATCACCGGAGAAGTGGGTCGTCCAACTACCACTCGTCTTGCTTGGCATCAGAGCTGCCATCAAAACCGACCTGGGCTGCTCATGCGCCGAGTTGGTCTACGGCACTTCGCTACGCCTGCCATGCGACTTCTTCGATCCCCCAGCCAAAACACCTGTGCCACCAGCCGGAGACTACGTCTCCGAACTACAAAACATCTTCCAGCAAATACGTCCCGTGCCTACACGACCGCACGAACCGAGGTCTCCTTACGTGTCTCCGCAGCTCACCTCTGCTACACATGTTTTCGTGCGAAACTGTGCAGTGCGGAAGCCTTTGCAGCCGCACTACTCCGGGCCGTATCGAGTTCTGGAGCATCGTGCGTCGACATTCGTTGTCAACGTCAACGGACGGCCCGACACAATCGCTCTGGAACGTCTCAAGCCTGCCTACTTCGAAGCAACCTTGCCATTGGCCTCACCATCCGATCGTTCGTCGGACTTTCCTCCTCTCTAGGGGGGGAGCCCTCTGTAGCGACAGCTAGCGGCAGCAGCATCAGCGTCGCATTAAAAATGACGAAACGCTCGCTCTTGCACGAGGCAGGTGCCGCTGCCACGGGCCTGCGCGCGCTAGCGTTCCATTTCAGTCAGTAAAGTACTCTGAATCACAGCGGACGCGTCGGGCTTGCATTCTTTATGATAAGTTCGAGACTTCATCGGTCTGCGAGGTCGCACATCGCCACAAGTTCAATTCACGCTTTCGGTCAGATTCCCATGCAGCCGAGATTGGAGAGCGCAAGAAGCTGACCGCCCTTTCTTAATAATATGTCGTTGTAGCTTAGTAGTAGTAGTAGTAGTAGTAGTAGTAGTAGTAGTATAGTTGTCATCGTTATTGTTGCTGAAGAGAAAACACCTCGGACATCGATCGTCAGCAAACGCGAAACATTTACGTGAAAAAGACCGCGTTCTGTATTCTATCGTACACTATACTCGGCGACAGCTTTTCTTGACATTGGAGCGAAGGCTACGGAGGCGGGGCCTCCGCACATTTGTGTTACTACGCAAGTAGTCCGACAGCTTGCAGCCGATTTCAGTTCCAGTTTCGGTTTTCGCTTGCTCGCAGCGCTAGTGTGTTTAGCAAAATGTATGCATGCAAAATGGGAACGTCAGAGTTAAACTTTGATGAGAGTGCACACATGCAGCTAGTTACTGTGCTGTATATATACCGATACATATAAAAGTTTCCGCTGTTCAGAACGCTTTCCCAGCATTATTCAGCCTTTATAACAGTGAAGTTTAGGTTCCGTGTTCAGCCCAGTATATACGGGTACGCGCCACACGTGATCGAATGTTAGCGTTTACAGTATTGAGCCCTGGTTCAGGCGAAATCGAAGGCCGGTTGCGGCACGATCCTGCCACGGGCCTGTCTTGTTTCAGTTTTGCTGTATTCGGTTTACGCCCACAAAGACTGTCAGCAATGATCGGCGCAGACTGCGCCTCAGTGTTCGAGAAGCTTCACAATTGTTGTAGATCGTTGGTAAGATTGCGCGCAAGACGCGAACAGTCAAGCTTATTTCAGAGCTTGCGCGGCCACCAGTGATAAGGCTGGAAAGTTCGATGCGTGATGTATAAAAGACGGCGCGTCCCAACGATGAGCAGCTTTTCCACGGCAGATGCTGTACTCGCCGCTATCAGCGCCTGCGTGCATTGCTGTAATCCGACTTTCCGTTTACCGGCCGACTGCTGCCTTCGTCAACGTCATGACCCCGTGAAAATATAATAGCTATGCAAACTATGCAAGATGACGAACGTCTCCAAGCACACACCGCAGCAAAAATACGCAAATACCATGATACCACTGAATTGGAAGATTTTAAGAGAGCTTACGCTTAATTGAATAGAGACTGATACAGATTTCTTTATCGAGCTTCGCTCGTCAAGCACCTTCATGTAGTGTGATGGCCACCGTTGTTTTTTGCCATCCCTGTGCATGCAGTATGTAACAGGTATTGTCTATAATACGAATTGTTATTGGTAGAAAAAAATAAAGTATGCATAAAAACAGTTCATATCTTTTATTGTATCACAGCCATACGGGAAAATTCTCGAGGCCCGTGTATTTAGATTTAGGGGCAGGTTAAAGAACCCCAGGTGGTCAAAATTTCCGGAGCCCTGCACTGCGACGTCTCTCATTATCATATCGTGGTTTCCGTACGTTGAACACCATCAATTATTATTAACATAACATTTTGCACTTGTGACCAGAACATGATAACCATAACTCGTTGCTGGAACTCTATGTCAACATAACATTTTTGCACTTGTGGAACAGAATGTGATAACCATAACTCGTTGCTGGCATTGCTTGCCATAAGAACCATGTATAATAAACAAATCAAAATAGGTAAGAGCAGGAACACATTGATAACGAAGAATGAGATGGTAGAATACATCAGGAAATGAGTAAATGAAAAACAAAACAATGACAAGAAGCAGTATCACACTTTCAGGTCCCATTGAGACAGCAATGAAACAAGGCATCAAGCACTACCGGCATGAGATCACACAGAAAAATGAACACAATTTTGAACACTTCAATCCTCAACTAAGAAATGGGGTTTTCGCTGATGCAGCGTATAATGTAAAAGTCCATGGCTGTGATACATCATCACATCAGAGCCGCTGTGACAGTACAGCGCACAGTACACGGCCACTGACACAAAAAGCACAGGTTTGAGCCTGTCGCATGTTGACGGATCAGAAATGCCAGACGCCCGTGTACTTATGTTTCGGTGCATGTTAAACAACACCGGGTGGTCACAACTTGTGCAACCCTCTAGCACGGCATGTCACATAACCACATTGTTGTTTTGGAACACAATATCCCAACAATTATTATCACACCACGGTAATGTAACCAGAACATACACGAAGTGCAACGAAACATAGAGAAATCAGCAGATTAAATTAAAATGAAGTCAATAAGCAATAAAAAGTAACTAAATAGCAGTGACTGATGGACCTCAAAAGCAATATCACGGTTTCTGGTTAGGCACGCGTGCAATCTTTTGGTTGAAGCTTTGAAAAAGCACACATGGAGATGCTCATGGCAGTTCATCAATTCCGCTCATGTCAGAGCTGCACGACTCATCAGAAGTACTCGAATCTGTGCCCAAAGAAATTATGAGACTTTCTGTTTGGCTGTCTATAATGCCATCCCGCTCCCATGTCTCATCCTCAAGCTTTATCACGTGATTGCAGTCTCGGAACCAGTTCTGCGGGGTCACACCCGCGATTCCTTCCAGCAACAGCTTCTCGACTGAATCGATCTTGAAGTCAGTGTTCTTTGAAGCAACATAGCCTTTGACCTGGCTCCACACGAGCTCTATTGGATTGAGCTCACAGTGGTAAGGAGGCAAGCGCACAACCTCATGACCGGCAGCGCTGGCAAGTGTGTCAATCTGGTAAGCAAGGAACATGTGATTAATCTGCTTAACGAGCTGCAGCAGTTCGCTCTTCAGATAGTCATCCGAAAAAGGGATACTTTTCGATTTCAACCAGCACTGGATGTCGGCTTTTCTTGATGATGAACTTGGCACCTTTTCAACTTGAGCACTGTGATATGATGCATTATCCATCACAATCACACTGCGTGGCTTGATGTTCGGTAGCAACTGTTCAACAAACCATTTTTGAAAACGCGCAGCATCCATTTCTGCGTGGTAATCACCAGCGCCCTTCTCGGCACGAAAAACACGGGCGGCTCCATCAACAAAGCCTTCCGCACTGCCAGCATGCAAAACAATCAGGCGTCCTCCTTTACCGCTCGGTGCACGGAGACCTGTTGAGAGGCCTTGACGAAATGCGTCTTGCCGGGACATCACTTTGGTGTCTGTCCATACGGTCTCCTTAGTGTGGCCAGCGTTTACCCAGGTCTCATCAAGGTAGTATATGGTCCTGTAAAAGAAAAGAAATCAGTCGTATAGTTAAGAGCGTACTTTAACTGGCAACAGCCCATTAATAAACCAGCGGCCTTGATTCAAAGTTATGCCTCTGTTACAGCGCGAAGGATCCACTGACAAAACCCATGTGAATACATATAACAAAGATGAGCTGGCAAAACTTCCCCTGAGAAAGACTGAATGTTTACAAAACATGGCTGCTCATAAAAGCTAATGCAACCACATCCCCAATCATGTGCACAGCATATTCGCCGAATAAAATTAGCTATTCTTTCCTTCAAGCCATTCAGATTACTTGCTCCTACGCGGAAAGGCAGTAAATCTTCCCAAACAATGCGACGGGAGATTCTGCAATAGCGAAGTTAGGATTGTGTAAGGCTTTCGATCACTCGCGTCAACAGCACACGTTTGGCGATCACTGATGCTAAAGCATACCTCTCGTTTTCGCTCACCATTAGGTACACAAGCATGCTGAGCATTCGCGTCTACCCCTGTACCAACAAGCACGCGCAACGAAAGTTTGCAGTAATTAAAAGAACGCAACAACTTACCGCTGCTGCCTCCGCATTTCTCGGATTGTACGGAGGTACTTTCGACGCCAAGCAACGATGTCGTCTCGTTTGAGCAATGCGGAATTCCTTTTTCTCTTTCGGAAGAGGAACCCCAAGTCGTTCAGCATTCGTTGCATCGTGCGAGTGCTGATCGTCGGCATGTCCATGTCAGTGTCGCTGATGACGTCGTTGCGTAGCTTCTCGGCCGTAGGCATTTCATTGCGCATGAAGTAGCCGTGCACTTTGCGCCGCAATGCTGCCAACGCAAACGTGTCGTAGCGCAGCAGCCTCGTCTTGGCGGTCATGCGCTTCCCAGCTTCGCCCGAGACCGAGATATCCAGTTTCTTACGCTTTGGAGAGGAAAGTGGGGCCCGCAGAGCTTCAGCCTTGATTCGTGTTACCGTTCGCATACTCACTCCGGTGAGTTCGGCGACAGTCCGGCACACAGAATTCGTCGACAGCTCGGGCTCACGGCGCCTTAGTCCAGCGTAGACGTTGCAGATAACCTGCTTCGTTTGCTTGGAGACCCACTTCTTGTCACACTTAGCGTATAGCCTCCTCGGAGAACTAAAAGTAGAGTGCGCGGCCGCACACGGTACCGCCGGCACCGGGGACGCCATGTTTACTGCAAGAGCAAGCAGCAGACGCAGCAGGCGCGCGGAAAACGTGGTGCCGTCCAGGAAATAAAAAAGGAAAAAAAAACTAGGGCGCACGATAACTTCTTTTCTATGAAGAGCTTCCCATACTTGTTCTATCCTTATAATGAAGAACGTTTTATTTATTCGGGCCAAGTAGCCATTAGAATCAGAAAATAAAATAGGTACTATTTCCTGGCGCGCGCGCATGCAGGCGATTCGGCTCTGTAGCTTCCACAGTGCTGTCAAGGAAAGCTGTCGCCGAGTATAGAGAAAAAATTTTACAGGTCACCATGTCCACGGTGACTACAGAAAACACAAAACAGGTTTCATAATTTTCGTTGTTCTTTGTTTAAAAGTGTGCGGGAGATTAAAAAAGCTACAGGCCTTGACATATTAGATAACGTTTGAATAGACATCTAAATGTTACAGGTAAGATAACAGTAATAATAATTACAATACCACGCAACAATAATGCACAACCGACGTCTTTCCCGAGTGCCATACCACAAGTACACCGTTCACACAGCCCCGCCACGGTGGTCTAGTGGCCATGGTGTACTCGGCTGATGACCCGAAGGTCACGGGATCGAATCCCGAGCGCGGCGGCTGCATTTCGATGGAGGCGAAATGTTGAGGCCCGTGTGCTGTGCGATGTCAGTGCACGTTAAAGAACCCCAGGTGTTCGAAATTTGTGGAGCCCTCCACTACGGCGTCTCTCATAATCATAACGTGGTTTTAGGACGCAAAACCCCAGAAATAAATACGTTAGATTACAACACCTGAGTAATAACTACAGAATCTTGCTCTTACAATGCAATTTGGTAATTATGTTCGAATAACAGGTTTGGGCAACGTGATAAAACTCATCTATGCAACGAATTACGCATAAGAATCTGAACTCGTAACGCGGATCACTTCTCTAAATTCATATTGCTCACGGGTACATTGTGCCCTACCCCAAATTGGGGCCATGTATGTATGTATGTATGTATGTATGTATGTATGTATGTATGTATGTATGTATGTATGTATGTATGTATGTATGTATGTCGCTTAGAAGTCGTCATAATCTGTGCACGCGTGTGTGCGGCTGTTCTCGTCTATCCTTTGTGCCTCTGTGCCTCTATATGTATACTGCTACCCGAACATCTAATAGTGCCGTGCACTTACCGTAGTCATTGCACCAAGTAATTAAAGAGTGTCAAGTACGTAAAGGGACAGTGGCATAGTGCTCGTTTTTTTTACTTTTGTAATACAAAAGGCATGACATGGCAATGCATATTGTACAAATAAACCGAATAGGTGTGAATGTAATGTTCAGTCATTATGGTTTACTAGCCTTACAGACCGTGCGTACTCACAAAAGGTAGTGAATGTCGCTATGAACGTTTTCTAACACGTAATTAGCATACTTTCAACGAACTCTTTTACTAAGAGCGTGAGTTTGAGTTACTACTGTCCATTAGCTTAGCAGGCGGTGAATTTCGCTACCCATCGTTTTACTTCCTGCATATACAAAGAGGGTAGTGCCTTTTGCGACAAGTGAACGGTTAAGCCTTTAGTTAGCGAATATGCAAACCTCTTTTTTTTTCTTTTTTTTTTAAAGAGAGTGTAGGCAAAAACGACAGGGTCCATCGAGAGATGAACAAATGGCTAATGCGTTCATGTCCCTGTAGATTTTATATTAAATTTAGTACGATGAATCTGATGGTATGGGTATGTCCAGTGCGTCAGTCTGCTCACAAGTATACGTCCAGCTGCTTCTCTGCACTACACTGTGTGCGCGACACGGAGTGGGGATGTGTCACAGTGCCGAAAGGATTGCATATACCTCCGATTGAGTTATATACTTACGAATCAAAGGCGTCTTCGCTCCGTGCAACGCGCATTCACCGCGTCTCTTATCTCCTCCCTCTTGATCTTCCGTGCCTCGAGACGCACAGCCAAGGGCACGGCACCGTGGAATATTCCAGATTACGCGCTGTCAGGGCACCGAGCGGCTCGTGTTGCGACGTGGCCTGCGAGGCGCACTGTTTGCATATTTTTTTTTTCCCCCGAGCGGCATCGCTCGCTGAACCAACATCAAAGGACAGGCAACGCATGCAGACGGTGCCCCACCCTCTTCCAAAATCTTCCGCCGTCGTTTCTTTCACTATAAACACACAGCAGCCCGCAGAGTCTCGAGCGGCAGCTGCTGCTGCTGCTGCGTCTATTCCGGGAGCAGAGATTCGGCAGGCGACTGCAGAAAAAGAACAAGGAACCTTGCTTTGTTGCACCCATCGTTTGTCTAGGCACCAGTTCTGGGCATGGCATAGAAGTATTGCAAAGCGAGCTGCTATCACCCGACACGGGTAGGCTGATTGCCTGACCAATACTTTATCGACTGTTGAACGTTAAACGAAGAGCATCAAGTAAGTCGGAGTCAAGAATTGTGACCTAGACGAAGTAAGCGTAGGATAATTAGGCTAGATTAAATCCTTTTTATGAGTGGTGCCTGTACACAATCGATGCAAGTGATATTATGAGTGGATCGACGACCTCGTGCAGGGAAATCGTGCGAGATGCGTCGGGCGTGGACGAAAGGGAGCGAAGGGCTCAGTTTCTTCCGCATCACATGTGCCGGCAAAATTCCATACCACTGGGGACGACATTGCCGGTGGAGGAACCCAGCGGTTACATTTTCCTACATTCTCCTATGCAGGAGGAGGAGCAGGAGTGGGGGGGGGGGGAGAAGGACGGTGACGAGGCATACACATCCTCTTTTTTTTTGCTTCATGTTAGGGCCACCTCCTTAATTTGCCCAAATTTGTGAAGAATGCAATGCATACGCCGCTTAACCTCAACCCGCAACCACCATTCGACCATTTAAACGCTGACCCTAATTTCAATTCCTCATGGAACCAGTCCCTAGTGTCAAATGTTCGCACTTCCGGTCTTGATTCACTGATCCACGTTCACGATCTTCACATTTATGTCGTTTGCTGTTTCCAATTAACCGAAAGCGCTTGGATAACTCGGTAAAGGCCAGCTAGGCAAAAGAACAAAAAAGAAAAAAATCGTGAGGCCGGAAACAATGTTTCCCGGTTTACTTGCTTTCCTTAAAAAATTTCCATTGTTGGCATACCCTCTTACCGCTCTTATGAAGTGGATAGCCGCCAACATATGTGCCGGTCCTCTGTGGAACTGCGGAAGCTTCAGGCCAAGAGCATCTTTTACAGAGCAAATATTGAGCATTACCTATTGTTCAAATATCTTGTATCGCGGGTCATAAGCGCAGGTATTCTGTGGTCATCGTTGCTAGCTACCGGGCATACTATAGCAGGGGATGCACACAAAACAAGATCCCTGCCTACCTTTCCTCTCGTCGCTGAAAAGGACACTAGAAAGAGCGATGCCGAATGAAGCTACAGAAATGTATACGTTTGTAAAGCATTCTTTCTAAAGCATACTCGCACTGGTTCCATTTTAATTAGCCGAATTATGGAAGAAAAAAATGAAGGCCACACTTCAATTTCTAGAACTTATGCGGTAAACACATGTACATCGATCAGCGAGACGGTCGGGGATTTCAAGGTACCTCAATCGTTGTATTTAGGCCCGTTTTTCCGCTGCAAACTTAGTTGAAGCTTGTGAACTTCGGTCTTACGCTCGTCCAGGCAGAGCATATTCCCCTTTTACCGGTAAAGAAACCAGCACAATAGAGGAGATGGGGTCCGAATAAATGCTATCAAAATCAGCGACCTGCCGGCGAGCTAATTCGGGAAATTGATGACAGCGGCGTGTTTTTTCGCTTGAACGGAAGGCAACGACTTCCTTGTGTGGATTTCCACCTGACAGCACTGCGCCACATCATGATCAAGCTGAACAACGGAGCACCTCGAACACTATCTCCTTTGTAGGTTCTAGGGTGTCGACACAGACTTTCCTTCTGAGCGCTTCAGCAACCTCGAATGCAGCCTCCTGTGAACTTCTGAAAGGGGCTGCATGCATAGGGTACGTACCGCACGTTGTAGGACAAGACAGCAACACCAAGAACCCTGGCTCTTGTCTCGCGCACTCTCTTTCTTTCTTTCTTTCTTTCTTTCTTTCTTTCTTTCTTTCTTTCTTTCTTTCTTTCTTTCTTTCTTTCTTTCTTTCTTTCTTTCTTTCTTTCTTTCTTTCTTTCTTTCTTTCTTTCTTTCCGCGGAGAGGCTTGAACACTGCCTTCTTGACCACACCGCCTTCTATGCTTCCACTCCAGTGCCGGGGCACTGCACCCAACTGACGCGCATCATCGTGCCACGATTTAGAGCAGTTTCCGGCCATGTGGCAGCGGAGATGCGCCGCTCGTCTCGGGCTCGGCGGTGCACAAACGGTTCCAGCGCGAGGCTATGTGGCGGGTGCCGCAAGAGCGACTCGGTCCTCGCGTTGCGTGGGTCGGCCGGGCGGCGCCCAACGCTGCCGACGTGGAAGAGGAGGAGGCAAGCCTGAGGGATCGCGTTTCGAGGCGAGGCAGGCCTTCGTGGCCAAGGACACAAGACGTGCTGCCGCGGTCCCTTCCGAGATAAGGAGGGGGCAGCGCGCTTTTGGAGTGTGAAGCCCGTGATGACACCGAGGGTGACAACGTCGAGGAGCGCCGCGCGTACACGTCCCTTCTGCTTAATTAATTGGCAGGGCCGGCCAAGTTGCCGCGTCGAGGTCGCTCTAGCCACATTACCCGACGTTAGTCACGGCTAGCAGGCGTTTAAGGTCAATATTGCTAAGCTATAGTTGTACATTCGCGATGCTCATAAACTGCGCGTGCAGTTCATCCGCCAGTGCTCGAAAGTACAGGCAAATGAATTGTGCGTCTACGAACAATTATGGCCAGTCTAGGCGTTCGCGATAGTTCTGCATAACTTCGAATTGTTCCTTTATATATATATATATATATATATATATATATATATATATATATATATATATATATATATATATATATATATATATATATATATATATATATATATATGTCTGTATGTCTGTGCCATACGTTGCAGCTTGCTAAGGGGCACTGACACCTCCTTGCCAAAACTTGTACCCTGGGTGTAGGCAATGTAGCAGTGTGCAGTGATATCTCGGTATAACGAACTTCAGGGGGCAGCAACAAATTCTTCGTTATCCTGAAATCGTTCTAGTGAAAAACCCGAAATTCGTCATAACTACTTATTTTCCAATGACCAAAACGTCTTGCATTTATAACGTTCGGTGTTCATTGAACTGCCCCCCCCCCCTCCCCCTCAACCTCCAAAAAAGAAATGAGTGAACATTAGACAATAATAATACAGATTTATTTAAAGTAGTCTGTGACTTTCTTATTTATTTATTTATTTATTTATTTATTTATTTATTTATTTTATGCGTGCAGCACAAACGTAGCAGCACGAAAGACTTCAACTCATCCTTATTCTACGGTCATTACGTTCTCGTTGAAGTCTTCTAGTGCTACTGCAGCACCCTCACTGTGACACAGTCATTCATGCCGCCGTCGTCGCTGCCTTTATCATCGTGAATGCTTTGCACGATGTCCCTGTATTGTCCCTGGACTAAAGTCTTTGTATAACAGCCCTTGTGGTTACACTGGGACTTCAGTTGCTACGGTCCCTTTCTCCCCTAAGTGATGCCGTTGTGTCCTCGCGTGAAGAAAGGTTACGCTGCATTCCTTGCCCTTTTCTTTTTCTTACTCTGCAACAATCTCTGCGTGCGTCGTCGTTTCGACAGCAGCAACAGGAAAATAGTCGTTCTTTAGTTTTTTGTTATCTTTCGCAGCATGTTGCGCTTTCTACGGAGCGAGTTGCTAGTCGTCCGCTCTCTGTGTCATCCATCTCCTTGGCTGTCGCTCCGGTTGCCGTGACGAATTCACTGCAATTTACGAATTCTCGCTTTTCTGAGTATAAGTTCGTTGTACTGACGCGTTGCTAACATGATGCGGAACTAGATATAACGATTGTTATTGCCAAGCGTTCGCTATTCTGAAGTATGTATTAGTGAAATAATTCTATACTGAAACTATTAGCAGTCAGCGCAGGATTTCTATAAAGTTCGTTGGTCTGCCCCGCCACGGTGGTCTAGTGGCTAAGGTACTCGGCTGCAGATCCGAGGGTCGCGGGATCGAATCCCGGCCGCGGCGGCTGCATTTCGATGGAGGCGAAATGTTGAGGCCCGTGTGCTGTGCGATGTCAGTGCACGTTAAAGAACCCCAAGTGGTCGAAATTTCCGGAGCCCTCCACTACGGCGTCTCTCATAATCAGAACTGGTTTTGGGACGTTAAACCCCACAAAACAACAAATTTCGTTGGTCTGAAAAGCTCGTTAATGTGCGTTCGTTGTACCGAGATTGCACTATAGTAGTAGTTTAGTAGCAGCAAAGGCACTGCTTACACGCTGTGCATTTCATGCGCCGTTTCCGGGCGCATCGTACCCATCGATCAAGATGCGTGATTGTAAATGGAAGCGACACCGGCAGCAAGAAATAAGGACTATGTTATCTACGTGAAACTTGTTCCGTTTGTCTTCCCCCTCGTTTATTGCACTTACTTTTATTGAACCACGCGTTCCACAACAGAACGCAACAGAGACACTCTGATTCGTCTTTACAAGATCGCGTCAGTCCTTGCACAAATGATTCGCAATAAGGACTACAGGTGGTCGAAGGGTACATTTACGAACTACTGGCGTAAAATCGGAAAAAGACACACACACACACACAAAAAAAAAAACGAATATGTTCTCGGTTCGAATTTCTTGCGTATGTGCAAGGTTCGCGGCGGAGAGCTTACGTTTTGTAAACTGAGGGGCTCTCGGTCAAACTCCAAGCTGCACGATGTATACATTGCTCAGAGAATGGCATGAGATACACAGAGCGCACGGCTGCAGATGCTTTCTGCGCCATGGCCTTGCGTTGGCGACACGAAAACACGAAGTTGTGGTAAAGCGAGAAACTTTTCCAAGCATTTGGGATTCACTTTGATCAATCGGTGATCATGCAGTGCACCTCAGTGCGGCGAAATGCGCCGGCCATTACGCAGTCCGAATATTCCGTTGCAGTCGCTGGACACTGTACTTATTTCTTTGATTTATATTACTCGGCGTGAGGGTTGCCGCAGGTTTCGTGTTGCAAAGCGTGATGCATGTTGAAACGCCTGTTTCAAATACTGCAGTAGCGTCGTCTGCTACAAGATGCGGCGGATAGATGGCAGTGAAAAGAGGTTACTGGGAACGCGCGTACCACATGGATACGTGGCATGAGCGCGAGAGATTAGAAGTAAGGGCGATGGATTCGCCCTCGCGCTGTCAATCGCTAGCCTCCTGGTTAGTTCAATTGGCAGAGCGAGCGCCCCCGACGGGCGTTGGTCCCGGGTTCGAACCCCGGACCAGGAGGAATTTTTCGGCAACTAAGCAGCTTTCATTTCTGAGAAATCCGTATGGATTTCCTTGTAGTCTTGTGCTATAAACGGGTGGATGCTAATTTTGCCTTTCAAGAAAAAGTAAAGAAGGATCGAAGGACAAAGCTGATGCACTGTCTCTTTTCTCAAGGCTTGTCCATCCCCGACGACGAAGTCTGCTCTTTCATCCGAAAAGACTCTAACCTTTACAGTGCATACAGGACCAGTAAATGATTCTTCAAGTAATTATTCCTACCCTTCTCGCTCAATTTTTATTCCTTTCTGACCACACGGCTTCTGTCCCCCGTCTGTTCACGGCCGGCCAGTCCCGTAGATATGTACGCACGTGCCAATTATAGGCGCGACAAATGGCGTCGTAGTGGAATCGCTAGAATAACACTGCCGCTGTTTCTAGTTTTCCTGGAATCAACTGACCCCTTCTAAGGGTAACAGAGCTCGTTGAGCAGTGGGAGGTGTAGTTCTCGCAAGCCGGAACCGGAAGGGCCAATTGACCCTCGTAGACCAAGCTCAGCGAGCCTCAAGAACCTGCGCATTCCTGGGTGTACGGCCCCACCAGGAAATCGCTTTAAGACATTTACGTGTTCTATAATGTTTCTTTCCTTCCTCCTCTTTCAATGTAAAGCTTGCTAAGCCAGGAATCTATAGCTTTTTGAGCACGGGGCATATACTGTGCCACGGAATATGGAACACTATTCCGCGTTAGCCCTCCTTGATGGGTCAGTTCTGCCTGTAGAGGCAGGAATTACCGATTAAGGACTGGGGATTGGTCACGATTGGTCAATTCTTCTGCTTGTCGAGCCAGAATTGACCAGTCATGAGAGAGCACCACGGAATAGTATTCCTGTGGTGTGACGGCATATGCCCC
>JABSTT010003091.1:0-32789 GCA_013339685.2 Hyalomma asiaticum
TGTTATTCTTTACGCAAATGAAATAATGGGCGTTTTTACTAATTCATATCCAGTCATTCATTCCAGCTATAGATTCAGCCACGTTGATGGCCGCATTCCTCTTCCCATAAGCAGTTCGGTATTTCACCGTAACAGGCGTTGACTCGGGATTGCTTCATCGAAGCTTAAACTACACTCAATGAGATGGTTGCTCGGAGTTTCTTCGTCTGCCATTTCGAAACAGTGTTGTTTTGTGGCACGTTTTGTCACGTGCACACATTGCATGACGAACTCACTCAAACCAAAATGCATGTGCTGTACGAATTTGAATGACACAGGCAAAATTATGTGGGGATAAAAAATATCCACCGAAGCACTCTTCAACGAATACTTTCTGGAAGCGTCGAACAAACGTGTGGGCTGCAATTTCGACTTTAGTACATTACGAGTGCGACACATATGACACTATTAAATGCGAAGCATTTCTTAGCGAACTTCGGCGAGTTTGAGCGTATCTATCTATCTATCTATCTATCTATCTATCTATCTATCTATCTATCTATCTATCTAGCCGCCTACGATTTTGGGCTCTCCTGGCCGTTTCGCTAATCGGATGCTTACGAAAATTGGTATGCCACATTATGATTACATGGCGAACATAAATGACAGGTCCTAACATGAAAATCATGATATGCATGTCATGCGCAGCATGAATTTACATGCCACGGTCTTGGTGCTCTTCTGGTCGTTTCCCTAATGGGATATATGCGAAAATTGGTATGGCACAACATGACTGCCTCACGAACATAAATGGCGGTCATAACATGAAATCATGATATGATTGTCATGAGTGGCATGATGTACATTCCACGGTCTTGGTGGCTCTCCTGGCTGTTCACTAATGGGATGTTTGCGAAAATTGGTATTGCACAATATGACTGCCTGACGAACATAAATGGCAGGTCATAACATGAAATTCATGACATGCATGTCATATGTGACTGATTTAAGTGCCATGGTCTTAGTGCTCTCCTGGCCGTTCGCAAATGGATGTATGCAAAAATTGGTATGGCACAACACGACTGCCTGACGAACATAAATGGCAGGTCATAAGATGAAAATCATGATATGCATGTCGTGAGTGGCATGATTTACATGCCCGGTTTAGTGCTCTCCTGGCCGTTTCGCTAATGGGATATATGCGAAAATTGGTATGGCACAATATGACTGCCTGACGAACATAAATGGCGGGTGATAACATGAAAATCATGATATGCATGTCGTGAGTGGCATGATTTACACGCCACGGTCTTGGTGCTCTCCTGGCCGTTTCGCTAATGGGATGTATGCGAAAATTGGTATGCCACAATATGACTGCATGGCGAACATAAATGACAGCTCATAACATGAAAATCATGACATGCATGTCATGAGTGACATGATTTACATGCGACAGTCTTGGTGCTCTCCTGCCGTTTCGCTAATGGGATGTATGCGAAAATTGGTATGGCACAACATGACTGCCTGGCGAACATAAATGGCAGGTGATAACATGAAAATCATGATATGCATGTCATGAGTGCATGATGTACATTCCACGGTCTTGGTGCTCTCCTGGCTGTTTCGCTAATGGGATGTTTGCGAAAATTGGTATGGTACAATATGACTGCCTGACGAACATAAATGGCAGGTCATAACATGAAAATCATGACATGCATGTCATGTGTGACATGATTTATATGCCACGGTCTTAGTGCTCTCCTGGCCGTTTCGCAAATGGGATGCCCCGCAGGGGCGTCTGCATCGGCAGGCGTTTGGTGTGTAGCGACACCACGGACCCGAGCTCCCACACCGAAGCTGTAATCCGTACCGTGGCTATAGGTTGAAAGGTGGAGGGACAGAAACCGCAAGCGGTGGCGGTCGGGGCCTCGGTCAAGCCTCGGCGACGGGCCCTCTGCCTGCCTGTCAGGCAGAGAGCCCCGGACCTTGCTGAGTGTATGAGGGTGAACCTCAGCCGACTATGTCATGGAACCCTCAGACCTGAACCAAATATATGGATCGCTTAGTTAACCCAAAAAACATGATCGGCCCCTGAAGAGGGGTCGCACCGAAGAACTTCCGAACGAAAAGAGCCCAGAGCACTTCACAAAATTTCTAGTAATTCACTCAACGAACGATCAAGTGCCAATCACGACAAATCCGTCTTTGCCATAGCAAGAGGGATTCAGAGTGTTGTTGGTCCTGAGTATAAAGCCAGGAAACTAACATCAGGTGACATGCTTATCGAAATCAACACAAAAAAGCAATGCGACAATCTCCTGAAACTTAAAAAAATGATGACCAGACAGTGACTGTAACGCCGCACCGAAGCCTAAATAGCGTCCAAGGTGTCATCTCGGAAAGGGATCTGATAGACGAGAAAGAAACTGACATTCTAGACTCCCTACGCAAACAAGGGCTCACTGCAGTCCGGCGGATCACAATAAGAAAGACAAACAAAGAAATAAACACACAGCACCTAGTCCTCACCTTTAACAGATCCTGTCTTCCTGAGAGAGTAGCTGTTGCCTTTCTCAGTTGTGCAGTCAGAGCCTACATACCTAACCCTAGAAGATGCTTCAAATGTCAGCGATACGGTCATGGCTCACAGTCCTGCCGCGGAAACTCACGTGTGCGAAGTGCAGTGAACATGATCACAACTCGGATAACTGTACAAACAACTTCACAAAATGTCCTAACTGCAGCGGTTTGCACGCTGCCTACTCTCGATCCTGTGCAACCTTCAAAAAGGAAAAGGAGATCATCCAGCTGAAAGTCCGTGAAAACATATCTTTCCCTGAAGCGCGAAAAAGACACGCCCAGTTTTCAGGCACTAACTATGCCGATGCAGCTCGCCGGGGGGCGGGGCGGCATCTAGTTTCGACAGGATCTCAGTACAGCCTTGCTGATCTGACCCTGTCCCCTGCCCCCCGTGAGAAGCCACCAGCTGCTCTGAACAGATGTGCCGCTGACGCGCGGCCTCAAACAAAAGTCCCCCAGGCGCACCCGAAGGATCAACCACCATGTCCTCTGGCCTCCATCAGCTCCAGTATCGCGTCAGAGCCTATGGAACGGGCTCACTCGACTCTGGTGAGCAATACCCATTGATTCCCCAGGCCTCTCGTACAAAGACGAGGCCGGGATCTGCCAGCCAAACCACAAAACTGGTTGGCAACGAACGAGTCCCTTCAAAAGAGCCCACCGTCCCCTCCAGCTCTTGCAAGAGCCTATGGAGGTAGCGGCTGGCTCGTCGGCCTCAGTGCCGAAGGAACGGCACGTTGCTGCCGAACGACTAAAAAAAGATAGGCAACGAGTAACTGCTCCAGATAAGGCTATTGTTTAGTGGAGTACCACCCAAAGCACATTCGCTTTTAGTTTTCTATTTTAGTTTTTTAGTCTTCTCTTCATAGTTTTTTAATCCGCAATGGCTACACAAATAGCGCAGTGGAATGTGAGAGGCCTTCTACGAAACAATTTTATCTGATTTTAAACCAAAGGTACTCTGTCTCCAAGAAACCCACCTAACTCCCAAACACACCAATTTCTTAAATCAATCTATAATCTTTCGCAAAGATCGCGTCAATTGTGCCCATCCCTCAGGTGGAGTGGCAATTGTCGTAGACAGGTCCATTCCATGTACGCATGTGAGCCTGCATACGTCACTTGAAGCTGTAGCCATTCGGGCGATTTTATTGAATAAAATGATAACAGTCTGTTCAGTATATGTACCACCAGACCAGCAGCTTGGAAGCTCTGATCTTGAAAACCTGCTCAATCAGCTGCCATCCCCATACATTATTGTCGGCGACCTAAATGCTCATAACCCGTTATGGGGCGGGTCAACTAGCGATTCCAGAGGCAAACTTATTGAGAACCTTCTTTTATCCTCCAGGGCATGCCTCTTCAATTCAAAGGTACCAACTTTTTATAGCCATATTCACAACAGCTATTCTTCAATACACCTTGCCATAGGTTCCGCAGCTTTACTCCCATTTCTGCAGTGGCGAGTTATTAAAAATCCATATGGAAGTGACCTCTTCCCGGCATTACTTGAAACAACTGAAGAGAGCATATCTCAGGTACCTACGAGGCGTTGGTGTCTACGTCGTGCAAACTGGGAAAAATTCAAGGTACTTTCCACCCTTACTCTTGAATCAGTAGAACACCTAGGAATAGAAGAAATGACGACATGCCTGACAGACCATATAATTAATGCTGCATACGAATGCATCCCTCAATCTTCGGGTACTCGAGTAAACCCGAAGCCATGGTGGAATGACGAATGCAAACTGGCTAGATAAGAGCAGAACAAAGCATGGAGTTCGCTCTCAAGGTTCCCAACTTTTGAAAACCTAATCGCTTTTAAACGATGCAAAGCGAATGGGAGACGTGTCCGTCGAACAGCAAAAAGGAACAGTTGGTCAAAATACATTTCAGCCATAAACTCGTACGCAGACACCAAAAGGGTTTATGACAGGGTACGCAGGCTCAAGGAGCAACCCCCTAACCCCCTACCACTTGTAAATGTTACCGGCTGTACAATACAAGAGCAGGCAAATACACTTGGTGCACATTTTGCATGGGTGTCTAGTTCAGAACACTACACAAAAACATTCCTTGAATACAAACGCGCAGCTGAGTCCAAATCAACTCGCCCATTGAAGACATCAGCCGAGGGATACAATCAGCCTTTCACAATGTGAGAGCTGAAATATGCATTAAATACATTTAAAAACTCAGCTCCAGGATCAGACCAAATCACCTATGATATAATTAAGAACCTGTCGGAGGAAACACTTGAATGCGTGCTTTGTCTGTTTAACAAAATATTCTCGACTGGACTCCTTCCTCCTTCTTGGAAGGAAGCCATTGTCATCCCAATACTCAAGCAAGGTAAAGACCCATCAGTCGAAACAAATTACAGACCAATAGCACTAACAAGCTGCGTTTGTAAACTTCTTGAAAAAATGATCAACCGCCGCCTCATGTCATTTCTCGAATATAATGGCATCCTTGACCGATATCAATCAGGTTTTCGCACAGGCAGGTCAACAACAGACAACCTTGTCCTCCTAGAATCTTACATCCGGGATGCATTCGTACATAAGCAACATTGCTTGACCATATTCTTTGACCTTGAAAAAGCGTACGATACAGCCTGGCGGTTTGGTATCCTGCAAGATCTCTGTGCGTATGGAATCTCTGGCAATATGTACAATGTCCTTAAAAACTACCTGTCTGACAGAACCTTTCGCGTGCGGGTTGGCACTGTCCTATCGCGAATGTTTGTTCAAGAAAATGGTGTCCCGCAAGGCGGGGGTACTAAGCTGCACATTATTTATAGTAAAATAAACTCGCTCCGAAATGCACTTCCACGAACACTCTCGTACTCGATGTACGTTGATGACCTACAGATCAGTTTTAAATCATGCAATTTAGTCATTTGTGAACGCCAAATTCAGCTCGGTGTGAAGCGGTTGGCAAAATGGGCAGATGAAAATGGCTTCAAGTTCAATGTAGAAAAGACCACATGTGTGCTTTTCTCAAAACTTAGAGACGTGTTTACAGATCCCATTATTAGCATAAACGAACACAGATTGGCTATCGCGAAAGAACATAGGTTTCTTGGTGTCATCTTTGACCAAAACCTCTCATTTATACCACACATCGTGCAAACCAAAAATAAATGTATTAAAGCAATGAACCTCCTCAAAATCCTCTCTCACCAGTCGTGGGGCGCAGACACAAAGTGCCTCCTTGCGTTATATAATAGCCTCATTCGGACTGGTAGACTATGGCTGCATAGTCTACCAGTCCGCATCAAAAACTGCCCTTAAAGAGCTAGATACCGTACTTCACCAGGGTCTCAGGCTAGCCACTGGTGCTTTCCGTACAAGCCCCGTGGAAAGCCTTTATGTACAGTGTAACCAGTGGTCCCTAACACATCAGAGAAAGTACTGCAGCCTGATGTATGCTCTAAAAGTTTCATCAGCCTCTGAGCACCCCTGCAAAACTATCCTCGAAAACCAGTCTGCCGCTGCACTGTTCGCGAAGCGCCCATCACTACCAGTTCCCTTCTCGATAAGAGTGGCAAAGCTGGCCTCCGACAGACGTATACCGCTGTCTGAAACCTACACAGAGGATGTGAGGTGGACCACACTGCCTTGGAATACCTCTCTTATCCAGTGCGACACATCTTTTACCCAAGTAAACACTAGATGTGCACCAACAGCAGCAATCGCACAACATTTCCTGTCCCTAAAACACAAATACAATGCGACAGAATTCTACACGGATGGGTCGAAAACTAAAGATGGAGTCTTTGCTGCTGCGGTGGGACCAGAGTTCTCTGGTCCCACCGCAGCCGAGGCATATTCACAGCCGAGGCATACGCTATAAGCATAGCTGTAAAGCACATACAGCAGAAGCGCATACCTAGATCAGTAGTTTTCAGTGATTCCCTTGGCGTGGTGCGAGCACTAGGAACATGTAAAAGACATCTAAATCCTGTGCTTATCTCCCTCGTTAACCAAATATCTGCAGCTTATAGTCGGAAACTTGACCTAACCATCTGTTGGGTCCCGGGACACCGTGGTATAGCCAAGGAGGATAAAAAAAATGCGGGAGTGGAGATTTTTTCCTAAATGTGAAGCCGGCGGCCGCCATCTTACCAGAGGCATCGATTAACAGCATCCAGATAGCACAAAAGAAAATGCGCTTTCCTCACGCTGCTTAGTACCTTTAAAGTGGCCATCTTTGCTAGACAGGCAATGCTTGATGTGCCTTTTTGTGCTACGCGTTTTTGGGTGAAACTTGAACGTCGCAAAAATTTGTGTGCCACATCGTCACATTGATGCTCGGTCAATGGTATTTTTTTAATCCAAAACAACACGCTTTTATATTACAAGTACTCTATAAAATACATTAGCTGATCAAGAACGCTAGAACTGATACTGGTTTCTGGACACTTTAGCAAGCTTTTACGGCTGAACCAGAGGCAAACGCCGGCTTCACCCATTGCGGTAAGGTTCAGCAGGCGTTGCCACTCCAGCATTATTTTTTATCCTCCTTGGGTATAGCGGGGAATGGGGAAGCCGACGCTTTAGCTGGCTCAGTCGATATCAGTACCCACTTGCACTACCCCATGCACCATATCACGACCTCAGATCACTGGTGCGCAAGAATATGCATGTGTGCTGGCAGGAGGAGTGGAGTCTCCAAGTCAATAATAAGCTACATACTATACAACCAAGAATTAGCTCTGCGTACACACAGTTCTGCCACAGACACGAGGAAGTAGCTTTCTGCCGCTTGAGAATAGGGCACACTTTTGGCACACACTCACATCTCCGTCTTGCGGCTGATCCGCCTCTCTGCTCAAGGTGTGATCATCCGCTTACCGTTCTTCATGTGTTAATTGAATGCCACAAGATGGAAGGAGAGAGAATTCGACATTTTAGTTCCCTCTACAAGACACACACACCATTGCATCCATCCATGTTCTTATCTCATGAACCATCGGTGCCTTTTAAACATGTTTTTAATTTCCTTTGGGCTGTTGGATTTTTAAAGATAGTCTCAGCTTCTGACTAAACCCAGTCCTGCGTCATCCATGATGACGCAGGTGCTGGTGTTCATCAAATATTACAGGTGACAAAGGACCACCCTGCCCTTGTCCATTAAAGGGCTAGCGAGTGCTCCTTGGTCTTTGCCAACCCAACTATTATTACAGTTCAATACACATTCAATATCCAGTAATGACCTTTCTTATAGGACCATTCTATTTCTTGAATCTCTCTTCACACCATAATTTTTAACCACACTTCATCACACATGCATCCCATTATCATTACCCTGAGCTGACCAACTCACCATTGCTCTGGCGCTCTATGGCCATAGTAGCCTTTGTGCCATTAAACATCATAAATCATCATCATCATCATCAATCATCATCAAATGGGATGTATGCAAAAATTGGTATGGCACAACACGACTGCCTGACGAACATAAATGGCAGGTCATAAGATGAAAATCATGACATGCATGTCATGAGTGGCATGATTTACATGCGACAGTCTTGGTGCTCTCCTGGCCGTTTCGCTAATGGGATGTATGTGAAAATTGGTATGCCACAATATGACTGCATGGCGAACATAAATGACAGGTCATAACATGAAAATCATGATATGCATGTCATGAGTGGCATGATTTACATGCCACGGTTTAGTGCTCTCCTGGCCGTTTGGTTAATGGGATGTATACGAAAATTGGAATGCCGCAACATGACTGCATGGCGAACATGACTGACAGGTCACAACATGAAAATCATGATATGCATGTCATGGTCGATGTGATTTACATGCCACGCATTTCGTTAACGGGATGTATACGAAAACTGCTATGGCACAACACGACAGCATGACGAACGTAAATTTTTTGACAGGTCATAACTCTAGAATCATGACACGCGTGTCATGACCGGCATGATTTACATGCCATGGTCCTGGCGCGATACTGCCGTTTCGTTAATGGGATGTATGGGCTCTGTCTACTGACCAGAGGGCGCTACGTAGCTCTCGTCGGACGGCTCAGTATCGCTGACATTGGCCGCTTGGGTCGCACGTATGAGACGCGCGCGCGCTGTGGAAACCGAGGCGACAGCGACGCGTGCGTTTCTTCGCGGCTTTCCGGGCGTGCTGCCAACCACACGAACGCTCGCGGCGTCGCCCTTTGGAACAGTTTGCCGCAGGTTTGGAGCGCGCGTCTCAAAGTAAATAAAACGAAAGAAGGTGGGACGGGCGGTCGCTGCTGCTGTAGAGTTGGAGACGCGCATCGCGTTCGCGTATTTTCCTGTCACAGTCTGCCCAATTTTGCTTCTTCTCTCCGCCAGGCAGTCCATTCTGGCGCTGATGTCGCACATGGAAAATTCGACTGCACGGAGCCTATACGAAAATTGGTTTGGCACAACATGACTGCATGACGATCAAAAATGACAGGTCCTAACATGAAAATCGTGACATGCATGTCATTAGCGGCATGATCTACATGCCACTCGTTTCCTTAAAGGGATGTATACCAAAATTCCTATGGCACAACACGACTGCATGACGAACGTAAGTGACAATTCATAGCGTTAGAATCATGACATGCGTGCATGAGCGGCATGGTTTTCATGCCACCGTCTTGGTGCTCTTGCGGCCGTTTCGTTAACTTCATATGTACCAAACCCGGTATAGCTGGACAACAATGTAAATCCATTTGACGTTCCTTATGCATGCTTCGCATTTTCTTGATTCCCACTGCACGTGTGATCTGCCAATTTTTTTTCCACATCGGTCTTGAAATGCATGGTAATGTAAAGACGCTAGTTAAGCCGAGGTCCACACTTGGAAGACATAACCGCATTATCAGAACCAGCGCGTTGAGGGGCGATAGCAAATCGGGCGTTCACATTAGCTCAAATAAGCAATGGCGGCAGGATTTGAAGGTATAATCAAAAGAAAAGGCGTGCAGGACACGGACACAAGGAGAGCAGTGAACAACACGAACGCCGACTAACACTGATGCACAGCACAGAGGCGAAAAAGAAAGAAGACACACAGCTTATCTGCGCATGCTCGGAATGGTAGCGCCACCTGTCAATCGGTTACACGTGCCGGTCTTCGGGATAGACAACTCCTAAGGCTTTCTATCTCCTCTCTGTTTAAGCTAATCGACGGCTATCTCACGCATGCACTTCCACTAATACTGATATGCCAGGCCTCAACCAATAAACGCGTATCTCTGTACAGGATCTCGGTTTTGTTTAACTCGGGCATGCAGCTACAAACCTGGCAGTGCAAGGATAGATTGGACGGCGTCCCACCTGATAGCGACCTTCTGTGTTCAATTAATCTTTGATTAATACAACGCGCAGTTTGCCCTACATAAAAACGTCCGCAGCTAAAAGGAATCTTATAAACTACACCCGTGCGACAGTCGGTGAAATTGTTCTTGGCTAGGTGCTTAACCTGACAGATATCCGTTCGCTTCTTACCTTCCATCTGCTCATTTCTTCTATGCACTGCGGCACAAACCCTTCCTAACTTATTGGGAGCCGTAAACACAACATTAACACCATATTTACTTCCCACTTTCTTAAGCCTGTGCGAAACTGCGTGCATATACGGAATACTCACGACTTTTTTCTTGTTAATGTTACTCTCTGCTACAGCTTTCGATCCGGTTGAAATCGACTTCTTAAGACGCTCAGCTACTGTGGCTATGGCTAGTCTAGGGTAACCTGCATCTAAGAGGCGCTCGACCTGCGCGTTAAAGCTAATGGTCAAACGGTGCACGCACGACTTCGATAGGGCTGACTTTAAACAGGACAAGGCTATTCCGTTTTTTACTACTTTCGAATGCTTGGAGTCAAAGCGAAGACCGGAACGCGAAGACCGGCACGTGTAACCGATTGACAGGTGGCGCTACCATTCCGAGCATGCGCAGATAAGCTGTGTGTCTTCTTTCTTTTTCGCCTCTGTGCTGTGCATCAGTTGTTGTTTCGGCGTTCGTGTTGTTCACTGCTCTCCTTGTGTCCGTGTCCTGCACGCCTTTTCTTTTGATTATGGACTGTTACCAACTCGATCAACTTTCTGTCCATTTGAAGGTATGAAGGGAGTTCCGCTGTTGGCTCCAGTTCCGCTGTTGGCTCCTGTTGCTGTACGGGGCTGGCCGAAAACTCCTCACCAAGCGGCCGTAGCGAGCTGCGGCCTCCAAGGAGTAGCGGGATACCGTTAAATAGTGTCGCCGGAGTTACGAAGTGGAAGAGTCGCCCTGGTGGAAGTATCCAAAGCACAAAGAGAAGACGAATGACTTTTTGAGAGTGCATTTCTTTTTAGCGAGCAGGACTGGGGGCCAAGGAAATGGGGACTCGACGACCGGCCTCAGCGGGTTGCCGGCCGGGGTGTGCGCCTTGAATATCGTGCTTCGCCCGTACGATATCATATTTCATACCATGGAGACCTTCCAAAAGAAAGTCGCTCCCTTCTCCCTTCCTTAGCAAATCTAACGCCTTATCGTTACACCGGCACTCAAGGTTAGGACGGCATTCCTCCGTTCCTGTTAATAGAAACTAGTTAACAGGAACTACGTTCCATACAACAATGCTGTGTAGTCCAGTCGTTAAGACACTTGTTCTGCGCAATCGGGGGCCCGGATTTAAAATTCAGAACCGGCAACTTTTTAAGCACTGCGATGCATAAATTTTTTTCCGCTTCGTCCAATAGGGCTCCATTGATTCCTCTTCACTTCTTCAAAATATCTCTGTGCACGTGCACGTGACCTCTTCCTATTGCTAGTTAAGTGGGAGTTTAGAAGTGAGCCTGCAAGTGGTTTCTGACGTGCCTGCAACAACTGCGGCGTCGATGACGAAATCTCAAACGCAACTCGAGGATGTATTCTAAAGTGCAGGCCCCCGCAGGGGCGTCTGCTTGTGCAGGCGTTTGGTGTGTGGCGACACCACGGACCCGAGCCAACGGGGGGGTTTCGACCCCCTCCCACGCCTAGCCGTGCGTCGCTCAGCCGTGTCCGGGGAAAAGGCGATCGTGGGGGTTGAGCCGACGCCGGGTGAGTATACCTTTAAGGCCCCTCGGAAGAGGCAACACACCCCTTTGGCCCCGGCTTCACGTAGACGGCACCCCCGGACTGACCCACCCGGGGGAAATCGGCAGTCGCCTTTTCCTGTCTCTCTCCACTCACATCTTCGCCTTTTTCTCCTACTTTACATCTTTCCTGTCTTCTCCTCTCTTCTGTTTACTTCCAAACTTCCTGGCGGCGAGGGTTAACCCTGTGTAGTTGCCCAACCTTGGGTAGTTATATTCGGTTATAGCGGCGATGCATGGCTGACGTCTCCAAGTGTTTACTATTAAACCTTGTAGCGTCCCCTTGTTGGGCTCGGTGGTGGGTGGCCACCATCGCCGCCGAACTTAACACAATCTGTATGGCCAACTTTTTCCCCCCCTCACTGATCGCCGCCCGAAAAGGTGGCGCACCGAAGAACCGTTCCTATTTTCAAAACCAAAGGAGTCCTTCCCCAAGTTTCATGTCGTGCATAGTCAGAAAGACAACAAAACAGTCCGAGCAATCTCACCTTTTCTTGTCTCGAAAACACTCACAGAAGCAATCGGCCCAGGATATCATGTAACCAAGTTGGGAAGCGGCGACCTCCTTTTGGAGGTTCGCGACAAGCTCCAATACGAGAACTTATCTAAACTGGTAGCGTTTGGGGATGTCCCAGTTTCCGCAGGCCCACACAGATCCATGAATACAGTCCGCGGTGTCGTCTCTGATGACGACCTTCTGGAATTATCAGAGAGTGAATTATTGGAAGGCTGGCAAGACCAGAATGTAGTGAAGGTGCAAAGAATAGTGATACGCCGAGACAACAAAGAAACACCAACGAAACATATAATTATCACCTTTGGTACCAGTGACTTACCCGATTCCATTGAAACCGGCTACTGCAAGCTCCGTGTCAGGCCTTACATACCAAATCCACGTAGGTGTTTCAAATGTCAGCGCTTTGGACATGGGTCGCAAAGCTGCAGAGGGCGCGCTACTTGCGCAAAATGGGCTAACCATTGAGTTTTTGGGTACGTATTGTCTTAGGAAAGTATTTGTAATACCGAGGGAAGTGTTTGTACTTAGGGAACTGTTTGTAGTACCGAGGTTATTAGTTGGTACGGTTTTTTTTGGAGGGGTCAGTAACTTGTTTGTTGGGGTCTTTTTGCTTTCCTTTTTCCGCCTCCACGTGGCTGAGGTGCACGAGCACCCACCACGAGTGTTTTGAAGTGTCGGCTATCCATTGAGCTTTTGGATACGGATTGTCTTAGGGAAGTGTTTGTAGTACCGAGGGCCTTTGTTCATTAGATAGTGTAACCCTTTTGCTAGGAGCGGTCATGGTCAAAAAGACCGCAAAGTGTTCAGGGTGCGGGGCAGCTGTGAAAATGGAAGTTTGTGCGGAAGAGAAGGCAGAAGCTGATGCAAAATGTAGACAGTGTGAGATCGAGGAAAAAATGGAAAAAATGATGGCTGCTCAGAGCGGACTTATGGACAGAATCGCTGAGCTTGAAAATGCGTTGGCAAAAGAGCGTGAGAAAACGCAGGCCATGGGGGAGAGGCTTAGGTTAGCAGAGGAGGGGCTAGCCATGGTAGTTAAGGCGAACAAAGAAGCAGGCAACAGCGAGAACAGTGCGGCGCCGACCTCCAGCGCGGGGGGGCAGCAAGAACAGGGTGTGAAAAACGCAGGTGCAAAGAGCGCGGGGCACAGCTTTCAGGAAGTAGCTTTGCGGGAGGGAGTAGATAATGCAGCAGCTGCGACTCAGGCTAAACATCCAGACAGTAGCCAGGTTCAGGTGACTCCAGCTGGAAAACCTCAGAGGGTTATTATAGCTGGCGATTCCAATTTAGTTCGATGCGCCGAGGCACTCAAAGAGAGGGTGAAAGGCGACAAACGAGTATTGGTAGGGACGTTCCCAGGACATAGGCTGGGTTCAGTCATGAGGCAAGCAAGAGAAAAGCTCAGGTCTGGGGCTCACGGACGCAACCTCGTGATGATTGCGGCAGGGCTAAACGACGTCCTCAACAAAGAATCGTCAGGATTAGCGACGACCTTGGCAAAAGGCGTCGATGACATGCGCGCCATCTCCCCCCAGGTGCAGATAGTAGTGTGCACAGTACCGGAAATACCAGTGCGTGACGGCAACCTCCAAAGAGCGGTTGTCGATGCAAACAAAGAGATATGGCGTACGAGTCGAGAGAAGGGTTTCGAAGTAGTGGAAATAAACAGGGAGGTGCATAGGTGGGGGGGTTTCCAAAGAGACAGAATTCACTTCGATAGGAGGCTTGGTCGTGAGGTAGGTTGGCGGCTTGCAGGACGTGCAGTAGCTTTTTTGGGGGGTACGCGGGCCCTTCGGAGTCCGGGGTAGCAAGGAACAAAGGAAACAACCAGGGGGATTTTCCGGCAGGCAGCACTGAGAAATGGCAGAAAAGAGGTAAACGGAAGAAAAGAGCGAAGGCACGAGTAGCAATTAGTTACATAAACATGCAGGGTGGCAGAAAAAAGGCAAAATGGTTAGAGATTGAGGAACAGTTAAACAAAGAAGAGATAGGCGTTTATGCGGTTACAGAAACGCACCTTAGAGACCTGGAAGAGCCACCACATATTGACTATTATGTTTGGGAAGGGTGCAACAGGATCATATCAGAAAGAAAAGGTGGGGGTGTTGGAATGCTTATTCATAGCGGAGCCAAATGGGAGAGAGTAAAACAAACGTGTTCAGAGCACCTCTGGGTTTCGGGCACGGTAGGTGGAAAGAAAACGTGGCTAGGTGTAGCTTACATGTGGACGGGAAATAACTGTAAGGAAAAGAATCTGGAGATAAAGCATTGCATAAACACCGATATTAAAGAATTTGGTCATGGGGCTGAAATCATCCTCCTAGGGGATATGAATTCCCACATCCATGACCTTGACGGATATACAGACACCAATGGGAGGTTATTGCTCGATCTTTGCGAGCACCATAGTCTCGTGATAGTTAACACAGGGCCCAAGTGTGGTGGACAGATCACGTGGGAGGTCAGAAACAGACAATCGAACATTGATTATTGTCTAATGACGGAAGGAATCTATGAAAAACTGAGAGAAATGAGAATAGACGAGGACGGGATGAACAGCTTGGGTAGTGATCATAAACGCATAACGTTACAACTGGGATATAAAACTGAAAATAATAACGTAGAGTCGAAGTTTGGCAGGTCGTACTTAAATGACAAACAAATAAAAAATATAGCCGCAAGAGTAGAGGAAGAAGTAGGCAAAATACGAGGCAAGGACTGGGGGTATAATGAGCTAGTTCATGCAATGACGAAAGAAATAAGTAAAGAGAAGAAAACTGTTTGCTGGAAAGGAAAGAGAACGCCAAAAAGATGGTGGAACAAGGAAATCCGGGAAGCGATCGAAAATCGACGTAAAGCATCAAGGGAGCACAGGCAGGCGAAAACGGAGAAGCGGCCGCAAGTCGAAGTCACGGAAAGATGGGAAATATATTTAGAGAAAAAATCTATTGTACAGAAATTGGTCGAGGCAAAAATTAAAGGTGAAAGCGAACGCTGGGTTACAGAAATTCATGACAAAAAGAAGGACGCGCCTAGGATATTTTGGAACCACATAAAAGCGCTAGGTAAAAAGTCTGCCACATTGCAACAACATATTGTTGATGAAAGAGGAAATCAATTGGAAGGGTACGAAGCGTTGGGTTACATCCAGAAGGTAACAGCCGATTCGTTTAAAAAGATCGTCCAAGAGATTCCCCCAGTGGATAAAACCATGACGGAGAGCGAAACTAAGGAAGAGCTAGAACTTGAGAATTTCAACTGGAAAAAGGCCGAAGGAAAAATTCCAAAGCGCACTGCTATGGGTTTAGATGGGGTCCCCGTTAGCCTCATTAACGAATTAGGAGAGAACACTAAAGAAGCGCTATTGAAAGCCGTAGAAAAATGCTTACAGGAGAGGCAAATACCGGACAGTTGGCGAAAAAGCAGAATGAACTTAATCTATAAAGGCAAGGGGGAAAAGAATAGCATTCGCTCGTATAGACCGCTAACCATTACATCGGTACTATACAGGATGGCTATGCAAGCAGTAAAATTAAAAATAGAAGCCTGGGCAGAACGTAACAATATTTTGGGAGAACTTCAGAATGGATTTCGAGTAGACAGGCGTTTAGACGATAACCTATTTGTTCTTACTCAGTGTATAGAAATATCTAAAATAGAAAGGAGGCCGTTGTATGTGGCTTTTCTAGACATCACTGGGGCGTATGACAATGTTAATCAGGAAATATTGTGGGAAATTTTGGAAGGAATGGGCATAGGCGACGATTGTGTACAGCTTTTGAGGGAAATATATCGAGAAAATACAGTTTGCATAGAATGGGAAGGAATAAGTAGCAGAGAGAACGTTGATATTAGCAAGGGGCTGAGACAGGGATGTCCTTTGTCGCCGCTGTTATTCATGCTGTACATGGTTAGAATGGAAAAAGCGCTAGGAGGTAGCCACATTGGTTTTAATCTGTCACACAAACAGGGCGGCGTGATGATTGAGCAGATGCTTCCGGGTTTATTTTATGCTGATGATATTGTCTTATTCGCAAACAGTCGAGATGATATACAACGGCTGGTGAATATATGCGGGAAGGAAGGCGAGGATCTAGGACTAGGATTTAGTGTAACAAAATGCGGATTGATGGTATTCAATGATCCCAACGACCAGGCGCTATCCATACAGGGCCAAGAAATACCGAGAGTAAGCGAATACAAGTACCTTGGCGTATGGGTAAATGAGGGCGATAGATATATGAAGGTACAGGAAAAAGCCTTGGCAGCAAAGGGAAAGAGGAACGCAGGAATAATGAAGCACAGAGCGTTATGGGGACACAATAGGTACGAGGTGCTTAGGGGTCTATGGAAAGGGGTAATGGTACCGGGGCTTACATTTGGGAACTCAGTGGTGTGCATGAGGCCAGAGATACAATCGGGAATGGATGTGAATCAAAGAACTGTGGGACGCCTCGCGTTGGGTGCTCACGGGAAAACTACAAACGAGGCTGTAAAGGGCGATATGGGATGGGCGAGTTTTGAGGCAAGGGAAGCGCAGAGCAAAATAAGGTTTGAAGAAAGGCTAAGGAATATGAAAGAGGTTAGGTGGGCAGTGAAGGTGTTCCGCTATTTATATAGAAAGAGCGTTGACACGCAGTGGAGAAAGAGAACTAGGAGGCTCACCAGTAAATATACGGCTCTAAGAGAACTGACAACAAAGAGCGTAAAGGGAAAAGTCAGAGAGGTGGAGAAGATTTACTGGAGGACAGCGATGGAAAAAAAACCGACTCTGAATTACTACCGAGAGGGCAAAAACGAAATAAAGAGGGAGGCATTTTATGATAATTCAAGAGGAAGCGCTTTATTGTTTGAAGCGAGATCGGGCTGCCTTAGAACGCGTGTTTATAAAGCGAAATTCAGTAAAGAAGAAGAAAAATGCACATGCTGTGAGGAAGATAGGGAAACGACAGAGCATGTTCTGATTGAATGCGGAAATATCCACCCAGGTGTACGTTTGGGCAGCACCCTACATGAAGCCTTGGGTTTTAGGGCGAAAAACGGGAAGCTGAACATAGCCGCGATTGAAATAAGTAAGAGACGGTTAGAATACTGGTGGCAGAAAACTAGAGAGAACGAACAAAAATAATTATAGGGAAAAATATGGAATTTCTGCCATAAGGGGCAGGGAACTGGGATATGAAATTCCGTTTTTGATATGGCATGATCGATTTGATTGAAGTAAATTTAAAAGGCATGAGGAAAATTAAAAGAGAAAAAAAAAAGTTCTTAAATCTTCTTACGAGCCTGGTGGCGCACATGTCACCGCCCCGTTACAAAGGGGAAGCTCATGGCATCCATCCATCCATCCATCCATGTAGCTCCAACGAACACTCATCGGAAAATTGTACTGCTGCAGCCCGCTGTGCCAATTGCGAAGGAGACCATCCCGCCTACTCGCGATCGTGCCCATCCTGGAAAAAGGAAAAACAAATCCTTGAGCTTAAAGTAAAATTCAATCTGTCTTTTCAAGAGGCGCGCCAGCGCTTCTCCCTCCATAACCAGCACACTCCTTCCTTTGCAGATGTGACGCGCCAGGGCGCCGCGCCACATATTTCCGCGCCCGCGAGTGTCACACGCAGTGTGACCGCGGTCGCGCCATCTGCGCCCAAGGCTGGAGTAGCCTGTGCTGCTCCGCCTCCTGCCAAACAGGTTCAGCAGACTTCAGAGTCTGCCGGACCCCGGACCACTGCACCCGCAGTTAGGTCCGAAACTGCTGTGAACGTGCCTGCTCATCAGGCACCATCCCCCACCTCGCAAGAGGTGATGGATACAAGTCCCACTCCTCCGGCACCTCAGACGCCGAAGGATAGGCGCAACTTTTTGGAGCGCGCCCAAAAAGAAAAACGTCGAATTACGGGGCCCCCAAAAGGCCCTGTAACCTAAGGTAACAATTTTTGTACACACAGCACCACACAACTTTAAAATGACCCATGTAATACAGTGGAACGTCAGAGGACTGCTGAGAAACCTCGACGATATCCAAGAACTCTTACACAAGCATACACCAAAAGTGCTGTGTGTGCAAGAAACACACTTAAAATCGAAACACACAAACTTTCTACGCAATTACATTATTTTTCGAAAGGACCGAGATGATGCGGTCGCATCATCCAGTGGTGTTGCCATAATAGTTAATCAAGGAACAGCCTGTAAACATTTACCCCTTCAGACATTCCTGGAGGCAGTAGCTGTCCGAGCTGTCATCTTCAACAAACTGGTAACAATTTGCAGTATTTACATACCTCCACACCATCAACTGAACAAACACGAATTTCAATCACTAATCGATGAACTTCCAGAACCGTATCTCGTCCTAGGGGACTTTAATGCACATAGTGGCCTATGGGGTGACTCTCGCTGTGATGCGCGAGGCCGCCTTATTGAACAGTTCCTTTTCTCTTCTGGTGCGTGTCTCCTCAATCGGAAAGAGCCAACATACTATAGCCTGGCTAATAATACCTACTCATCGATAGACCTCAGCATTGTCTCTCCATCGCTCTTACCTATACTCACATGGAAAGTCATAAATAATCCTTATGGGAGTGACCATTTTCCTTTAATTTTGAGCACAATAACATCATCTGAATATCCTGCACACGTTCCCAAATGGCTGATAGAAAAGGCCGATTGGGACCAGTTTTATAAGATTGCTAGCTTGAGTTGGACTGACATATGCGGCTCTAGCATAGATGCATCTGTAGAGTACTTTACTGCTTTTCTTCTTGAAGCTGCAGCTAAGTGCATTCAGCAAACATCTGGACTGCCCAGAAAACGGCGCGTTCCCTGGTGGAACAGTGAGTGTCTCAATGCGCGCAAACAACAAAACAAAGCATGGAGGCGTCTTCGAGACTCACCGACCACCGAGAACCTTGTCAATTTTAGAAACATCAAGTCTCAAGGTAGGAGAACGCGTCGACAGGCCTGAAGGGAGAGCTGGCAGAAGTTTCTATCTGGCATCAACTCGTATACACATGAGGCAACAGTCTGGAGCATGGTCAGTAGGGTAGTAGGACGAGAAGCACATCCTCTTCCTCTAGTAAACACACAAGGCAACGGTTTGGAAGACCAAGCGAACTCCCTCGGTGCCCACTTCGAACAGGTCTCCAGCTCATCCCAGTACAGTCCAGCGTTCCAACGTTACAAAGCAAGATAGAAAAACAAAAAATAGAACGCAAAGTCGCAAGCAATGACGCATACAATGAACCTTTCATCTTAGCAGAGCTACAAGCATCGCTAAACTGCTGTAACAAAACCGCCCCAGGCTCCGACCGAATAGTATACGAAATGCTGAAACGTCTGCCCCCTGAAACCCAAAAAACCCTCCTCTCCTTGTATAATGCCGTTGGGTTCTCTGGTGAGATTCCCTCCGCCTGGAAAGAAGCCATCGTTATTCCGATCCTTAAACAGGGTAAGGACCCATCTTCAGCATCAAGTTACAGGCCCATAGCATTGACGAGTTGCCTTTGCAAGGTCTTTGAGAAAATGATAAACAGGCGACTGATGCACTTCCTTGAAACAAATAGCCTACTTGACCCATACCAGTGCGGGTTTCGAGAGGCTAAATCCACTACTGACCACCTTGTCCGTATCGAGTCACAAATTCGTGATGCTTTCATTCATAAACAATTTTTTCTTTCTGTGTTCCTCGATATGGAGAAGGCCTATGACACAACGTGGCGCTTTGGCATACTCCGAGACCTGTCACACTTAGGTGTGCAGGGCAGAATGTTCGCAATAATTGAAAGCTACCTGTCCAATCGGACATTCCGTGTTCGAGTAGGCACTGTGTTGTCCCGCACATTTGTCCAAGAAACAGGAGTGCCGCAAGGAGGTGTATTGAGTTGTACACTTTTTATAGTCAAAATGAACTCCTTGCGCCTCGCTATCCCACGAAATATGTTTTACTGCACATATGTTGACGATGTACAGGTCGGTTTTAAGTCGTGTAACCTCTCAACGTGTGAACGTCAGGTTCAATTAGGTTTGAACAAGATCTCTCATTGGGCAGATGAGAATGGTTTTAAACTGAACACGCAAAAGAGCACCGGCATCTTGTTCTGCCGGAAGAGCGGCGTGCATCTCGATCCCGAGATTGACCTGCACGGTCAACGTCTGTCTGTAAAGTCTGAGCATAAGTTTCTGGGCCTAACATTGGACGCAAAACTAACCTTCATACCATATATAAAGTATTTATAGAACAGGTGCTTAAAGACAATGAATATTCTGAAAGTGTTGTCACGCACTACGTTGGGTAGTGACAGGAAATGCCTGATGGATTTGTATAGAAGCCTCGTACGCACGCGCCTAGATTACGGTGCCATAACCTATCAGTCTGCGACACCATCAGCATTAAAGATGCTCGACTCTGTCCACCATCTAGGCATTCGCCTTTCTACGGGTGCCTTTCGAACTAGCCCCGTAGAAAGCATGCACGTAGAATCAAATGAATGGTCGCTCCATCTGCAGAGATGTTACATGTCCTTTACATTCTATCACAAGGTTAACGCAGACGAGGAACATCCCACTCACTCCACAATTAATGATTTGTCCAATGCTGCCTTCTTTAACAATCGTCCTTCGCTGAGACAGCCCTACTCACTCCGTGTGAGGAGCCTCGCTGAGGAAACAGGCGTGCCACTTCTAGAACACCGTTTGATGGCTCCCGCAGCATATCCGCCGCCATGGCAGTGGCAGGTTATTGACTGCGACGTATCCTTCGTGGAAGTTACTAAACACGCACCTATTGCACACATCCGCACACACTTCCTCGAACTTCAACATAAATACACTTGCCCAGAATTCTTTACAAATGCGTCAAAGTGTCATACTGGTGTGTCCTATGCAGCTGTTGGCCCATCTTTTTCAAAATCCGGTATTCTGCACCCGCAAACAAGCATCTTCACCGCAGAAGCCCATGCGATATCTGAAGCCGTCAAGCATATCAAGGAATTAGAACTGCAACGCGCGGTTGTATACACAGATTCACTGAGCGTCGTTACAGCTTTGAAAACTCTGAAAAAACATAAAAATGCTGTCCTTGTATCACTTTACTCTCTTTTATGCACGATCTACGCCTTAAAACGACAGGTTGTGGTGTGCTGGGTGCCAGGGCACCGCGAGATCGCTGGAAATGTGGTGGCGGACCAGCTGGCCGGGTCTGCGCACGACCACGCACCCGCCAATACATCCATGGCTGTCCCTGCACTTGACATGAAACCTTTCCTATCCTACGACGGGAGCTCAGGGCGTGCTGGCAGCGCCTATGGGATAGGCAAACGGATAACAAATTGCATGTTATCAAACCGAGACTTGAAAACTGGCAAACAGTATCCCGATCACGCTACACACAAGTCACACTTACCAGGCTACAAATAGGACACACTCACTCAACACATTCACACCTTTTGTCTGGTGGTGATCCGCCATTATGTGAGAGATGTGGAGAACCACTTACGGTTCTTCACATCCTCGTCCAGTGCAATGAGTTAGATGCTCTAAGAAAAAAGCACTTTTTACTACCCTACCGACAGCAGCTGTGATGCTCATCGGTACACCCTGTGATGCTCATCAGTAGGGATCCGCTTTTTAAACTTCAATCACTGTTCACGTTTTTAAATGATGTACAGAGTTTTCACACCATATTCCGAGGTGATCCGTAGCACGACCTCTGTACCGAGGTCGCGGCCGCGGTGACTACATCCCCGCCATGTTTTATTATCACGACCTTTCGCCATCCACTTTAGCTGCACATATTCCACGTCACTGTCATGATTTTAATAACTGTATCTTTTTACCCGCGTTAGCGCGAGGAATTTTAAGGCCCCTATACAGCCACGCACCATATCATTGTTCACATCTCTTGTCTTCTGAAATGGCGCTCTTTGGCCATCAATTGGCCCTTGCGCCATAAAACAGCACACATCATCATCATCTAAAGTGCAGGCAACAAATGAAATCACATCTCCCTCCCCCTTCTCGGAATTGTAGGTGAGCAACATGGCCTTCATATTCATTTGATGTTTTGAAATGATAAAATCCTTTGATGGATCTGATTGCTTTTGATGGATATGGTGGAACCGCTGATGGATTTTGATGGACTTGATGGATTTCTGAGGGATTATGTCTTAAAAACACTGTTTATGAGACGCCGTAGTAAAGGGCCCCCGAAATGACGACCACCTGGGCTTCTTTAATGCTCACAAAGAAAACCCTCCTCTGTCTCTATAACTCTATATGATCTTCCGGAGAAATGCCCTCAGCTTGGAAGGAGGCAATAGTAATTCGAATACTCAAGCAGGGCAAGGATCCATCTTCTGTTACCAGCTACAGACCCATAGCTCTGACGAGTTGTATATGCAAAGTCCTTGAAAAAATGATAAACCGTCGACTGCTACACTTTCTAGAATCAAACAAGTTGCTGGACCCATACCAATGCGGGTTCCGAGAGGGTCGATCAACAACTGACCATTTAATTCGTATAGAGGCACAGATCCGCGAAGCCTTTGTCCACAAGCAGTTTTTCCTGTCTGTGTTTCTTGATATAGAAAAGGCTTACGACACAACATGGCGCTTTGGAATACTTAAAGACCTCTCACACTTAGGTATACGTGGGAATATGTTAAAGTTCCTCGAAGGTTATTTGTCCAATCGCACATTCCGTGTTCGTGTAGGAAATGTGCTATCACGAGCGTTTATCCAGGAAACCGGAGTGCCACAGGGTGGGGTGCTCAGTTGCACTCTCTTCATCATTAAAATGAATTCTTTACGCCTGTATATCCCAAGAAATATGTTTTATTGCGTGTACGTGGATGATGTGCAAATAGGATTTAAATCATGCAATTTAACATTATGTGAGAGGCAAGTTCAGCTATGTCTGAACAAGGTATGCAAATGGGCGGATGAGAATGGGTTCGCCCTAAACCCTCAAAAGAGTTCATGTGTCATTTTCTCTAGGAAGAGAGGTCTGCACGTTGACCCCCACATTTCAATGCAGGGTGAACGTATGGCTGTAAAAACAGAGCATAAATTCTTAGGCGTCATACTAGACACTAAGCTTAGCATTGTACCCCACATAAAACATTTAAAAAGTAAATGTATGAAAACAATGAATGTCCTAAATGTTTCGTCCAGAACAACATGGGGTAGTGATAAAAAAAATTGACGGCAGATCCACGAGGTGAATGATGATGAGATTGGGCGAAGCTCCTGGAAGTAATCATCGGTTAAACCGTGAAATTTCTTCCGTTAATTCGCCCGATAAAAATGACGTGAAACGATTGATTAAATGTTTTATCAAACTTTTATTGCTGGTTTCCGTTGTCCTTTCATTATGACCGCTTTGTGGTCGGTGAAATGTAAGCTAAGTGGTTCTTGCACTGCTTACACCATTGCATTACCTGGCGTCTTTCGTTAAGCAGCTGGCGTCTTTTCGTTTTGCTTTAGAAACATCTGGCGTCTTTCGTTAAGCAGCTGGCGTCTTTTCGTTTTGCTTTAGAAACATCTGGCGTCTTTTCGTTTTGCTTTTAGAAAACATCTGGCGTCTTTCGTTGGTTTATTTCATCAATCAACGGAGTTTTGAACAAAATTTTTATTGTTTAATCACGCACAGGAGAAATCTCACCAGGCACTACCTTGGAGGTAAACAATGGCGGCTACTGGGAATGAGAGACAGCAGAAGTCGGCTTTTAACACTTCTATTTCTACTAACGTTTCCTACTGGAACATGCCAATGGCTGCTAATGGGGAATGAGAGACAGAAGAATTCGGCTTTTAGTTAACGCGCACGCTGCGAATTTTTTTTATTGTTCAACAACGCACAGGAGAAATCTCCCACCGGCACCACCTTGGAGGTCAAAGCGTAAGACTGGTTACGCACTACGACTACGACTACGACTACGACGACGAGGGACGAACGGGTGCCGCTTTAAGGAGCTTCGCCCCTAAAAGTGCCTGATAAACTTATATAAAAGCTTGATACTTACACGACTAGACTATGGCGCCATAGTCTATGCGTCTGCCGCGCCAAGTGCTTTGAAAATGCTTGACCCTGTACATCATCTAGGTATCCGTCTGTCGACAGGGGCATTTAGAACAAGCCCCATACAAAGCCTTTATGTCGAATCAAATCAATGGTCGCTTCATTTTCAAAGGGCATACGCATCCTTCCTGTACTTTTTTAAAGTGAATGCAGACAATGAACATCCGACCCATTCTACTATAAATGACCTGTCCAGCTCTTGTATCTTTCAAAAACGCCCCTCACTGAGAGAACCCTACTCGCTGCGCGTGAGACGTCTTGCTGCGGAAATGGATGTTTCTCTCCTTGAGCATCGTCTCATGACTCCGCCAAAACAGCTGCCACCGTGGCATTGGCAGCTTATAGACTGCCATGTGTCATTTGAAGAAGTCACGAAGCGTGCCCCTGTTGCACACATTCGAATGCACTTCCTCGAACTTAAAAGTAAATATTCGTGTACAGAATTTTTTACAGACGCGTCGAAGTCCTATGCTGGCGTCTCGTACGCTGCGATAGGCCCATCCTTCTCAGACGTCAATGTTCTTCACCCACAAACCAGCATATTCACTGCCGAGGCGTACGGAATATTGTCAGCTGTCAAGCACATTAAAGAAAAGAAAATATCCAAGGCAATTATATACACAGATTCCTTGAGTGTTGTAAAGGCATTAAAATACCCGAAAATCCACAAAAACCCTTCAATTATGTCCCTATATTCTCTTTTGTGTTCCCTCTATGCTGCAAAACAACATGTCACAGTGTGCTTGGTACCATATGCCATAGAGAAATTGAAGGAAATGTGCTGGCAGACCAGATTGCAACATCCATCCAGTCAAAAAGAGGAGATTCATCTATCCCTATCCCTGCAGCAGACCTCAAGCCTTATCTCCGCCAAAGGCTCCTAACTTACTGGCAGCACTTGTGGGATGCTGAAACAAGCAACAAGCTACACCTAATAAAGCCGCAAATAGGAAAATTGTCCCCAACTATCAAATCGAGACGAACTGATGTGATGATGTCTCGGCTCAGAATAAGACACACATACGGCACCCATAATTACCTTTTGACTGGTGGTGACCCTCCAACATGTATTAAGTGTGGGGAGACATTGACCGTACTCCATGTGTTGTTGGAATGTAAGGATCTAAACCATCAAAGAAAGAAGTATTTTAGAAAAGCATATCACGAGCACATCCCCCTCCATCCTGCAATGCTTTTAGGAAGTGACCCAATATTTGATCATTCAACTATTTTAAACTTTTTAAAAGACGCAAGCACCTTGACAGTCCTTCACGCACGCGACACCTAGCACACCCTCTCCTAGTAGACGGTGCTGCTGGGACAGTTACTTATATGGCACTCCCCTCTAGGCCCCTTTTTTGTAAGGATCCTTTGAGGCAGTAGTGCCTCTAGAAACCAACTGACAGAAGTACATCATAATCATTGCCCATTAATCATGTCAGTATCATAATTTTATTACTTGTATATATTCAAGGTACGTTAAATAGTTTTAGGCCCATTTACAGCCACATAACACCACCTAGTCATTGCCCAAACCACTGTGCTCACATCATAATTTGCCTGGCGCTCTTTGGCCGCAAACGGCCCTTGCGCCAATAACCACCATACATCATCATCCCTATCCCATTTCCTATCCCTCCGGTGATAACCGGGCGCATTTCCTTTGAACTTGCCTTCCTTTCGGCTTCCCCCATTGAACCTCTTTTTTTTCATTAAAAAAACACTGCCTGACCCAAGAGGGATCTTTTCTGTAACTTAAGACTACAGAATATACAGACTGCAGGCAGCAGCTGCGCTCATAAATACAGGTGTTCCACGAGACGCTCACTGAAAATTTATTATCAATTCCCTTAATCTACAAGTGCCGCAGATTTCCAGTTCTATTCTACTGAAGTGATAGTATGCTTGCTGAAAAATGACATCCTTCTTTCTTACAGATTTAGTGTATTGAACACTCTCCACCGGTTCCTATGGCACAATAACCACTGATGGCCCGAAAATTGATCAATCAAGTACTAACTGTGGACGCAAAATGAAGAACTATACAGAGCCACAGCATTAAAAATTATACAATAAAGCATTCGTACCATTCCTTTCCACGAACGTTCTTTTTATTTGTTTTTAAGCAATGCAATGAACATTCCTCCCCGATATGTTTTGATATGGTATAAACACTAATCGCTTGACACTGCTGTCTCCTACGTCTTCAGTGGGGTGAAAGCCTTCGTCAATCGTTAATGGCTTTTTAAAACTCTTCAAGTACATCTTATTTCCCTTCATCCCACTTTTAAGTGTGCACTGATGTATAGTAATGGTGTGCCTTTATGCTCACTCCTCTCCATTCCTCGTAGAGCATCTGAGTAGCAAGGCACATCCCACAAGATGAAGCTCAATGTTTTCTAATACGCGGCTGTTCTACTGTTCGGCTGTGAGAGTGAGTGCATTGAGGTTCAAACTATTTGTGTTAACTTGCCGTTATTCTTATTTCATCACGTTTCTAACCCGCCACGGGGTGGTCTAGTGGCTATGGTACTCGGCTGCAGATCCGAGGGTCGCGGGATCGAATCCCGTCTGCGGCGGCTGCATTTCGATGGAGGCGAAATGTTGAGGCCCGCGTACTGTGCGATGTCAGTGCACGTTAAAGAACCCCAGGTGGTCGAAATTTCCGGAGCCCTCCACTACGGCGTCTCTCATAATCAGAACTGGTTTTGGGACGTTAAACCCCACAAATCAATCAATCAATCAATCACGTTTCATGAAATTGGCGGATACAGTTCAAGAAACTGAAACAAATAAGATTATTTTTACTTCAAGTAATGACGAAGCACTGCCGCTTGGAGAAGTCATTTCGCACTTAGTTCTTGTTTTGTACTCCGTCAGAGAGTACATATTTTATGAATGGGTTAAGGAAACAATAAGTTTTGTCTTGTCATATGATTTTCCATGTGCTACTTCGCGTCAGCCACTAACGTCACGTCAATTCCAAGAAATGTTTGTCTTTAAAGATTCAGTAAAACAAAACAAAATAAGCAAATCCAATGAGACATTCGGAAGATTGACTGCTTTTCTTGTGGCAAAGTCAAGAAACTAAACAGGAGCGGCTTCGCATAGGGCAATAACATCACATTCATTCCAAGTAACGTTTTTCTTTCAGGATTCAGTAAAACAAAAAAAATATAAGAAAATGCCGGTAAGATATTCAGATGATTGATTGCTTTGCTTTGTGGCGACATCAAAACGCTACACTCGAGCAAAGGCGATACCCTTGTACAAGGTTTAAGCTTGCAACTTTGCGAAGGATATCATTTCTTAACATTAGTGATATAGGCGAGGCCCTGTACCTTTCAGACTGACTTTTAGATAAATGATATTGTTTGGTATAGAACTACACCCAGTACGTCAAATAGCTCTCTGAATTTGCGTGCAGTGTAATGCCATTTGGCAACTGTGACGTTTTCCGTGCAGTCGAACTATATTGAACAACAAAAGCCGCAACGTGCCCAACAGTGCCATAATATACGTCGTTTTAGTAGAATTTTTTAAGGGGGTCGCGCATATGCAAACTTTCATTGCCTCTTATACGCATCGTACTACCACCACTACTATGGCGACCGCGATACCCAAACTACGAACTAAAGCCGAAGAATAAGCCAGGCTGGGAAGCAGGATTGTGAGGGTGCTGAAGTTGCTGGAAAAGATGATACTCATGCTGCAAAGAAATATTTAAACATGATTTAAGATAGTGAATCAAAGATACGCGACTAAAACAAAACGTTGCTTGCGGCGGCGAATTCCTAAGTCCCAATATATATATCCCGTACCTCCACTTTGGAAAGTTTCTACAGCAAACTGACCAAGAGTAGTTTTTACACAGTCCAACCAAGAATATTAGAGCAACAGGGCGCATTTTTATCAGTTTAGCATGCGTATTCCTTTTTCCTAAGTCAGCCATATAAGGTGAAATGTACTAGATTGGCAGCCTGCTATTCGCAGTAAATGTAAGTGCTAATATGTAGAGATGCCATAGGGCCTTTTAGTGTACTAACGGTATTGAAATGCCCCATTTTCGTTTCAATCTAGAAATCATAGACGCTATTTTCAACATAGGGGCGCCGTTTCAACTGGAATTTCTGGCTGTGCTGTGGTGAGCGCTGCGCGCGGGTGCTGCGGTGAGCGCTGGAAGATTCGTTTGAAGCGATGGCTGGCGTAGGTCTTGTCGTTTCTTCAGAGTGGACACGGGCGCTGGACCGGAGCTGGCGCGCGTTTCGCCTTGACTACCACGGCCTTGTGATCGGTGAAGTGCACGCGGAGAGGTTCCTGCGGACTTTCCACGTCGAAGTTGACAAAGACCACATCGATGCACGTTCCCCTTATCGTGGTGGTTAGTTCCGTTCCGCCGACACGCACTTCAGCGAGTGCACGTCACGCATGTAATCGACGAGCCATTGTCCTCCTCCTCCACTGACGTCAGCGTTGAAGTCTCCCGGACTATAAGAGGCGCGCAGATAAACGAGCCGAAAGAGTGTTACCACTCGATGTGCGCTCGAGCGTAGCGAGCGGTGGAGAGGGTGAAGCGAGAGAGAGGCGACACGTACAGACATGTTTCGACGCGTACGTTAGGCGCGCATCAGGTTTATTGCGCGTGAACCGACGAGTCGGCGGTGTAGCGAGCGGCGGTCGCGGTAGCGGATCGAGCGGCGGTAGCGGCAGGTGTTGCGGGCGAACGGACGAGGCGGCAGCTGCGGCGCTGCGGCGAGCGCGCGGCTGGCGAGGAAGAGTGGGACGTCAGCGCGCACTGCGAGGGGAGCGTGACGTCAACGCGCAGCTGCGGCGTGACCTACTTGGCACCGCTCCAACACCTGCGGCGAGGGGAGCGCGTGGCGGCGTGTTCGTACGGACGCGAGGAGGGGCAGCGTTACAAAGGCTAGTCAAAGAGCTGCTTCGCATCTAATAAAATTAAAGCTGTCAGAAGTGTTTTCGGTCGACAGCGAAGGTTCAACCGTTCGCAATTCTTAATTATGCACTTAGTTATGCGCAACAACTGGATCTATCTAAAAAGCAGTACATTGCACCCTCTCAGATACGCAAAATTTCAGGTGTAGGGAGAGAGCGCTCATTCTTGTGTTTGTGTGCGCGTGCTTGAATGTTTCTCTCGAAGTTGCAGGCTCGAGCCCAGGTCCAGCGGCTGCAGTTTTATTGACGGAAATGCTAATAAAGTAAATACCCTAGAAGTGAATGGCTGGCTGCATTAATGCCCGCGTTATTAAATATCAGCTAGAAAATTATAATCCGAATCGCTCCATTGCTGTATATGTCAGGCACGGTAAGACGAGGAACACAGAACGAAATGTGGTTCATCCCTTTGTCATAGCAACCGATGTAACATGAAACTGACAGCTGTCTTCGCGAAGCTGTGCAATGCATAAGCGGCAATTTGGCAAATCGAGGGGTGAGTTGGGTACTCTTAACATATGAACCTTTTACATATAGATATCAGTGCACCTCGACACTGCACACGAAACTTCGACAGTTTTACACAAGCGAAAGTTTTCGAACGACTCGCATTGTTCCGGAGACACTGAATTGCGCACACCAGAGCTCTGCGCGAACCTGACAAACAAGAAACGTCCGCCAACGGTGTCACCTTGCAAGCACTACCGAGTGGGTTGTCAGCGGATCGGTTTGTGACCACACAGCCTTCTGCAGCAAAATGCGCATCGTTTAATTGTCACCAGCCTTCTTTGCGTTCCTGCAGCAGTGCGCATAGCGGCTGAACTTGTCCCCAGGAACAAATCCTCACGACGACGCCACGTCCCCAACATCCGCGGTGATTGAGGCGAGAAGACTAGCTGAGCGCCGACTGCAGGCGTGCATTAGCACGACACTCTGCTTCGCTGTATTGTTCGCAGATGGTGATGACACCGCAGCGAACGTAACCGAATCATGAGTCTAACCTAACTTTGGCCCTGCCAAGGTGGTCTAGTTGCTACAGTACTTTCCTACATTTCAATGAAGGCGAAATGTTGAGGCCCCTGTGCTCTGCGATTGAGTTCACGTTAAAGAACTCCAGGTGGTCAAAATTTCAGGAGCCCTCCACTACGGCGTCTCTCATAATAACAGCTGGTTTCTGACGTAAAACCCTAAATATTAATCAATCAATTAACCTAATTTCACTTGCTACACTCCCCGCAAGGGCACCTTGAGTATCAAGGTGATGGTGCTTGGCGCCACCACGGACCCTTAGCCCCCACACCGAAGCTGTCATCCGTACCGTGGCGAAAGGTTTTAAGGTGAAGGGTAGAAACCACGAAGGTGGCGGTCGGGGCCATGGTCAAGCTCCGGCCGACGGGCTGCTCGTCTGTTCACCAGGCAGGAGCACCGGGACCTTCCTGTGCGTAAGACGGTGAAACACAGGTGACACTCGAGGAACCGTCAGAATACAAACGTCGTATGAGCTCCAATAATTCTAAAAAACCCGATCGGTCCCTGAAAAGGAGCCGCACCGAAGAAGTCGCTGCCAGAACCCGACAAGAGTACGAACACTTCCCACGTTTCCTGGTCATTCACTCACTCTCCAATGACGAATCAGTTACTGCAATGTCTGTGTTTCTAATCGCCAAAACCCTCCAGAAAGCTATAGGAAAAAACTATGAAGCAAAGAAACTTCCATCCGGTGACCTCCTTGTGGAAGTATCAGAAAAAAACCATTCAGACACTCTCCTCAAGCTAAAGCAATTTGCACACCTACAGGTGTCCATTACCCCTCACCCCCCGCAGGGGCGTCTGCTTCTCCAGGCGTTTGGTGTGTGGCGACGCCACGGACCCGAGCCAATGGGGGGGTTTCGACCCCCTCCCACGTGTCGCCGTGCGTGGCTTAGCCGTGTCCGGGGAAAAGGGGATCCTGGGGGTTGAGCCGACGCCGGGTGATTGGACCTTTAAGGCCCCCCGGAAGAGGCAACACACCCCTTTGGCCCCGGCTTCGCGTAGACGGCACCCCCGGATTGACCCGCCCGGGGGAAATCGGCAGTCGCCTTTTCCTGTCTCTTTCTCCACATCTTCGTCTTTTCTCCTACTTTAAGTCTTTCCTGTCCTCTACTCTCTTCTGGTTACTTCTGTTTTTCTCGGCGGCTAGGGTCAACCTTGTGTATCTGCCCTCCCTTGGGCATAGTACATTCGGTTATAGTGGCAATGTACGGCTGGCGCCTGCTGTCCTTTACCTTAAGTGCTGCAGCGTCCCCAAGTTGGGCTCCGTGGTGGGTGGCCGCCATTGCTGCCGAACAGTAAACATATTTACATGGGAACCCCTGCCTTTCCCCGTCTTGATCGCCACCCTCAGAAGAGGGGGCGCACCGATGAATCTTTGAACATGTTCACAAAACCCACAGATACTTTCCCACGAATCCATGTCATCCACAGCGAGAAAACAAGAAAATCGGCTCGAGCAATTTCACCATTTATTGTCGCAAAATCTCTCACTGAAAGCCTTGGACCCGGGTAGCGTATTTCCATTCCGGAGACAGCTCGCGACCAAGGAGACGAGCCGCGCGCCCATTGGCTCGCGCGAGGAAGTGGACTTCGGCCATCGCCGTGCTTTCGTACGTTGCTCGTATGCACTCCGAAGCAGACGAAAAAGTGCCGAGGCGTACGCCACTTAGAATATGAGCCATGTCAATAAACTTCAGGCGCTTCGAAAGAGACAAGGCGCGTACGTGTTCAGATCGCGCGGTGCTTCCGAAGACGCTGCTAACGCTGCGCACAGGCCGCTGGGCACGCCTGTGCGCGATCGTGTTGGGATATCGCCGCGTCCACTACGCCGCAGCCGACGCGGTACCGCGCAGATCGGATCTGCACGTACGCTACGCGTGGACCATACTACGTACATCTCAAGCAGTTACATGCCCACTAGGAACAAATGAAGACGTCGGGAAGCGACCATGTTCGATCGCCGTGTCTACCGTGTCGCAGCCGTCGCAGCACATCGGATCGGCGCGTACGCTAAGTGTGGACCATACTACGTGCATCTCAAGCAGATACAGGCAGTCACAGTTGGAAGAAATGAAGACGTCGGGATGCTGACAATCGGTAATTTTATTTCTTTTTGTTACTTTTCATAATACCGGTGCCAAAGGCGCGTTCCTGAGACTGTCAGTACGGCCGATATATAGCGTTTAGGGCACCCAGTGCATGAAGGCTAGCGACCCTCGCGTACTCGCACTAACATCGGCCGACGTATGCAGCTTACATACGTATACTTGTCGATACTGTGCGACTATAAACGTGCCTGTATAATAGGCCATGCTACCGTTTTGCAACTCGCGAAGGCAAAAGAAAGTACCGAGATCTGGGCAGGAACACATACTACGGTCCCCAACTGGTTCGTGTGCGGTTCAGCTTCGACCCCCTCTTCCCACCACGCACATACACACACTTGTATTTTGGGCGACTTCGTGACTCCTTTCGTCTTTATTAAAGTGTGCGCAGTGCTGCTTGATTCATTCACTTGTGACCCACAAGACAGGCCTAGCTGTCATCC